>OZ020578.1:9865302-10151903 GCA_963971525.1 Cephus spinipes
CCTCCACGGTGGCCAATGTTTTTACGGGTGCCTGTATGTCCGCGGCCCTGTGAAACTATGCTACTGCTGCATGCGCGTGCAGGCCCCCGAAAGCAGGGCAGAGTACACCCCGGCAGTGGTCCACTATTTATTGCTGGATCGCGACATACGGATAGGCGGCGGGGTGTGCATGCGCTGCGAACGGAGCGTCCTGCACGCGTACAATCCATTAGATTGTATAGCGTGCATTAGCTATTATGTGGACCACAGGGCCGTGGTCATAGCCCAGGGCGGTGATGAGGTGGTGGCCGTTCGACTGTAGCTACATATGTTTTTTTACATACTACACCTATTATACATACATAATTTATTTATCACTATTTTTTTTTGCTTACTCACTACATAATTGCTTACACATATTATTACTATATTTAATTTATACCTACATATTATTACTTTGCTTATATATACACATATTATATAATTTATATAATTTATCACTATTTTTTTGCTTACTCACTACATAATTGCTTACACATATTATTACTATATTTAATTTATACCTACATATTATTACTTTGCTTATATATACACATATTATATAATTTATATAATTTATCACTATTTTTTTTGCTTACACATACACATATTATTACTATATTTAATTTATACCTACATATTATTACTTTGCTTATATATGTATACACATATTATATAATTTATATAATTATATATTTAATTTATACCTTTTAAAAAAAAAAATGACATTGTAATAAATACAAAAAGGAAAGCATTAACCCATGTACCATGATTTACACCGTGAATATTGTATCCTACCACCGCCACCATAGATCTTATTATCGTGCGCATACTGGCGATCAGCCAAATGCTTCTTTCGCACAAAAGCGTCGTAGTACTCTCTGACGATTCTATCGTTTTTCCGCAAATCACCACTAAACACATTCTGGAAGGCATGCATCCCGAAGCCGGAAGAGAGGTAGTGTAAAAACATCATGCAGAATTGGCCGCACACCGTCGACGTCTCGCTCTGAAGCTGCTGAGTGTTCCATCGGAAGGATCGACAGTTCCGTCGTAGTCTCGATGCATGGTGATGATTCAGCGGTGGTAATCCGTAGCTGTCAAAGTAGTAACCGTCTCCGTCAGCGTACACGTACATGGCAACCCAATGCGCTCCTGGCTTCGTATGATCGTCCGTGTTGGCTATAATGGCAGCGGGTTTCGACCAGTTTCGGGGTATTCTATCAGCTGCGTAGACACCCGTCGTATGAGCCGATATACCGCGAAGACCGAGGTAAAGGTCTAGCGTGTTCATATATGCGGTCCGTTATTCCGAAGCCAAAATTCAAGGCGTAAGGCGTTGTTCAGAGCACAGGTAAACGATCCGCGGGTTTCCTTACAGGCGTGAACGATGCACTCGTAATGGTCACCATTCGGTGGGAAGTCCTCGTATGGTGAGTTATTGGGTGTTTCATCCAAATTTATAACCTCCCGGGCCATAACGGTCTGCAGAAAAAGTACACTTTCCGAGCCCCGCGTGTATATGCACCGTGAAATACCAGCTATATTTCGGAGATTGGTGTATAACTGTTTGTACGCTACACCACCGTCGAACCACTCTAGACCGTGCTGATAGCGGGTCATGGTGTTGTTCTCGCTTCTGATTGCCGGTGGTAATTCGTTGAAATCACAGGGCGGTGAAACGATCCAGTGGCCTATGTATTTTCTTTCCACAGCCACGACGCCGATCTCCTTCGGAGCCAGACGCCCCTCGGAATCTTTGAAGTATTCGATTTCGATGACAAAATCCATGATCGTGATGTTAACTCGAAGGCGTTGAACGAGAAACTAACGACGATGCTGACGATCACCAACGATAGCCAGTACTCAAAAGATGATGACGCAGACCCCAAACTGCTGACCTATGCATTTTCTTCGATTGTTTAGCCGCCGTAATCTACGACGATTTGCCGCGCAGCGTCGATCTCCAAAACGTTGTCGTACTCTGCGTAGACGATACAGTTCACGGTAGTGGCCAGCGGTTCGTCGAAACGCACCTCGATTCGTACACTACCGTGCTTGATCAAGTTCCAGTGGGTGTTGCTATTTGCCGAGAGATCGGGCGTAAGATCGAAAACGAACAGGCAGTAACCGTTTGCGTAAGCACTCCTAGATATCGAATTACCTTCGTTGAGGAAGTGTATACCCGTGCCGCTGAAGAGGGTGTGATACGCGTCCACGTAAAGACCGGCTTTGCCGAAATCGGTCTGCAGTGCTTTTGAGGGTACTTGAACACCGTCGACGTACAGCGATAAGAAATTAATACAATAGTTTTTAAAATTGAACGGGTTGAGCTGATAGTTGCCGTTGAAGGCCTTATTATCGACGAAACCTATTATAATACGCTTGGGTAATTGGCCGAGAATCACGTTGTCCATAGTGCCACCGTGCAAACCGGCATGCATCGTCAGTGCCTTGACCTCCACACGCGTAAGCGGATACTTTGCAGTTGTCTTCGATAGCATTTTAGAATGAGCAATTAGAATACCGGGGCTTATTTTGGCGCGTCTAACGAGGAGCGTGGCCTCCGTTATATGTAAAGAGCTCTCGCTCTTGGGATCCATGAGGGAGAAACCGTCTCTCGTGCGTACGAGGCGTAAACGGAGCTCAACACCATTTAATAAAAATTTTTCTTGGTTAAACACATCGCAGTGTAAATGGCCAATCAGATCGACCGTCCTGTCTTTACCGACGAACGCTTGCCTATTCGCGAGGCCTATATTCTTGCCCGCTGTATCGTCCATATGGCCGGGCGTGTCGTTGTACCAGAGCACGCTCGAGAGGTGCGACCCCTTAGCGGCGGGCCCGTAATTTAATAGCGTCTCTATGTAAGCTCTGTAAGCGTACGCATTATTAGGCGGCGATACGAGCTTCTGATTAAGAAATACGTCCACCTGGTTGAATAGCGAGTGTAGCAGGTTGTTAACAGGGGCCGCTTTGCTCAGAGCATCCGCTGCTGACGCATCCTTGGAGCGCAGCTGTACGCGTAAACTCAGCATGGTGTGTGCTAGATCGAGGTACTCATCCCCGTTACCCGGCACGACAAATTCAATGGGCGAGTCATCGGTCAGCGATGAGATGGGCTTGTAGTGTACCCACTGCGCGCTCTCTATAGTGGTCTGCGTCGGTGGTAGTGTAAAGAGTTCGAGCTCCGATTTCATGCACTCGCACGAGTGCGCGTGTAGGAAGGCCATGATAGAGGTATCGTTTAGGAGAAGATATCCAGCACACTCCGCTTTACTTTCTTACTAGCGATCCTACGACGATTTTTGGGTTTCTTGGTTTTTGACTTTATTTTTTTTACTACTTTTTTTTTTCGACGCGGAGCAGCCTTCTTCCCCGTACGTCTCTTACGCTTGTTAGCAGTTCTTGAGGTGATGCTCCTTCCAGCGACGCCGATGATAGAGTGGGCGCCGCGTGATCGTTTTACAGATTTATAACCCGATCCTTTCATGAGCTCGTCAATTTTCGTCTCCGCCTTACGTTTAAGATTCATACCCGATTCGGCGGCCCTGGTGCGAAACGCCTGCTTGAGCGGAGCACCGCGTTCGCTGACGTCCGTCAAGATATTCATACCAGCGCGCACCGCTTCCTTACCGACTACTCGGGCCCCCCTCGATAGTAGGGGTAGCACGCGCCGAAAAAGACCACCAAGAAAGCTACCGATACCATGACCCCGCTGATGCGGCGACCCCGCGAACACCCGGAATTTCGTGGAATATCCCCCGCCTATCTGCGAATCGTAGTAATCGGTGTAATGAGTCATCACTCTAACCGTTTAAAGTGTAGTGTTACGGAGAGCGTTCCTGATTCAAATGGTATGGGGTCGCCCAGGTGGTCTCTTATATCGATGTCGATCGTTTGAAAAGTCGTTCGGAGCAGCGGTATGTACTTTAACGGCGAAAACGAGAGCACTTTTACAGCCGCGTACGCGTATTTGTTATCTGGTTGTAGGGGAACCACGCGGAGCAGGGGTGTTTGGACGTCTCCGGTGATATACGGCTCGCAGACATCCGTGTAAACGAAAAGCATCTTGGGTAGGGCGTTGATCAGACTAGCCGGTTGATCGGCCATCACAGGGGATTCTGCTTTCGATACCACGACCGACTCGGTAAAGCCAAGGATGCGAGCCAGAGAGCGGCAGAGTCTCAGTTCGTGCGGATCGTCTAGATCGTTATCGGTAGAGACGAGCGATACGCTCACGTAACCACCTCTGCAGAGCTCTAGTTTCAGACGGCCCGTCATAGCCGTGGTAGCGTTTATTTCGTCAATGAGGCTCTTTACGTCATCGTAAACGCCGTGCGCTACGTTAGAACCCGACACTATAAAGCCGGTTAGCGGTTCTTTGTGGTTCTTCTGCGGTTTGGTACGGGTAGTGACCACGACCACGTGATCCCAATCTTTTAGCGCCACCGGCACGTGCAGAAAGGTCATAGGAATCTGTATTTCAACCAGAGCAACAGACCATGCCCCGTGTAAATCGATCTGATGCGGTAGATGTGTCGTAAAACTGGTAGTTTTATTTTCGGGATAGTACGACATACTGCTGTTACTGGGAAGAACGAGATAAAATTGGTCCTTCATTGTTCTTCAAGTGGGATGCCGGTATCCACGAATTAAATTTCTCGGGGTAACCAACCCAACTGACCAGTACTTTTTGGGCTTTCCCACGACCGCTTCGTTTTATTACACGATCGACGAGAAACGCGTCCTTTGCGAGGTCCTTGCGAACTCGAACGAGCTCCTCTTCGTAAAAAATACCGTCAATCTCCTCTCCGGCGAGATCTTCTAAGATGTAGACGGGTGGCTCCCTCGTTGTACCTAGGCGTACGATTTTAAAAATCTCTCGAGTCCACCCACCCTCGTAACCTTTCGCAAAAGGGTTCCTAGCGCTACTGATGCGTACCAGGTCGCCGACACTGTATTTAGGGACACGCGGGCGCACTGGGGCGTATCGCATAGATAGATTCATACGAGCCTTAGCGGCATTATACAGGGTTACGTCAACCGGGCGCATTCTTATCGCGGAGTGGCGTGTCCTGTTGTACGAGTCCACGAGATTCTGAAGAACGTCTATGTACCGCCGAGTGTTTCTATGTGTAAAGTAGCGCCACATACGATCCTTCAGAGTACGGTTGTAGCGTTCGACGATAGCAGCCTTTACGTCGGGGCTGCGCGCTACACGGAATCCTATACCAAGCTCCTCGAGTAGACGCTGCAGTACACCGTTGATAAACTCTTTACCCTTGTCTGTCTGTAGGTACATGGGTATCCTATTCTTACTACGTGTCAAAACCCTCCGAAATGCCGCGGCTACCGTCGCACCGGTCTTATCGCGTAAAGGCTCCACCCAAGCGTATTTGCTGAGTACATCGATTATTACAAGTATATACGTGTAACCATCGTTGTACTCCTTCAACGATCGAAGGTCCACAAGATCGGCCTCCCAAACGTCGTCGATATTGCTGACGGTGTAAGAGCGACGCTGAAACGTATGTCGCACGGGCTTATGCAACGTATACGCGTCCTGCGCCTCTAACCAACGCGTGACAGAATCTCGTTTTACCCTGCCCCTAGCCGCTCGCTCTAGGTTACCGATACCGGCGTACGAAGACGGTTCTGCTGGCGTGTAATAAAGACGCCTCAGAAAGCTATCACCAGCCGATATCTTTTTCTTCTTCCGTTTCACGGCAGCCTTAACCATTCTAATCTTTTCTTTTTCTCGCTATCGGTGGTTGTACCGGCCGACGCGGATCGCGTATATTTTTTCCCCACGCGCTCTTCTTCCCCGGAGTCTCTAAACACTTCCTGAAACGCCTCGCCGAATTCCTCCTCTGTAGACGAGCTCTGAGTCTGCTCGATTGGGCGCGGTACGATTGTTACACGGCGCGGTGTCTGATTACCGAGAGACGTCGTGTTGCTCCCCTCCCTCCATAGACGTTGATTGCCGATATATTCGCGCGGTATACCTGCAGTACGGAGGAACCGCGCAAACTGGCGACTCCCCGCCGGTCTCGCTGTTTTTCTCTCACGCATAGCATCGTTGATTAAATCCACGATGTTGGCGTCCTGCACGACGGCGCCGCCGATACGCGTAACACCCTGTTTACTCCACGAGATGCGTGGCGAACCAGCGTTGCGCAGCCTTCCTAGTAAAAGCTTAGCCTTAGCTCTGTACTTTTGGGGTACGCTAGCGATGATGTCGTCGTCGCCATCGTCGGTCAAACTCCTGGCATTATCCTCCGCAGAACTGTTATTTTTTTTCTTGGCATCGTTATCGCCTCGCCTATCCTCGTCGACGTTATTTCGCAGATCCTCGATAAAGTGTAGATAACGCTGCAGCACCTGATTGTACATCTTCCACTTTTCACGCTCGTCGATGAAATTCGGTGAGTGTAGGATCTCCTTCATGGATGCGTCTAATCTGCTTAAGGGGGTTCCGGGGGTCTGCACGGTGTTTACGGTGTCGACACCCTGCTCCGGCTGCTGGTGGTGTTGGTGGTGGGCTGTATGAGGCATTGGCCGGTAGTGCTGCTGCTCCACGCTCTCCTGAGGAATTAGAACCATCTTTTTGGCATGCTCCATCTCGCTCTTCGTGACGTATACCCCTAGCCGCCTCCCCCTATGAGTTTCGAAATGACGGTGCCTAGTATGGGTGCTAGCAGAAGAGGTAAAAAACCACCGCTCTGAACGATAAGACGTTTTCTAGTTTTGACGGCTGAACCCGGTCTGGATAAACGTCTCAACAACGATGCGTGTTTTCGTAAGCGGCGTTTCTGCGTCGGCTTGAGCGGCACGTTACCGCGAAGAATATTCAGAGCACATTCGCATATACAGTTGACGAGTCGTGAGTCGGCCACTCGTAACAAAGCGCTACGCTGTTTGCTATCCAGATGGCAAATAGCCTTTAACACTGCGGCGTGTTTGCGCCCTATAGAGCAGCGTGCGCCGGATACCATTACAACCGAATGACTGGTACGTCTCGATCGGTGTGCCCTCCCTTTATACCCTTTCGCGGTACGTACACGTAGTGGAACGGGTCCGAAGGAAACACGCAAGTGCGAAAGCGGCAGTTATCGGGGGTCGACTGCTTCAAATCGAGTAGTAGATAACCATGCGGTTGGGCCGTGGCATCGCGGTAGACTTCCTGTACGAAGCGCGGATTTTCAGGAAACACCTGTCTGGCCAGATGCTGTATCTGCGCTCTGTCGCGAGGATTTTTAAATACAACGATGTAGTTGGCGTTTAACGAGATATCGCGCTGCCCGGGCCCCTGATGAAAGAGATTCTGCGTAATGAAGATAACGCTGATGTTCTTATGATGGCTGCCTTTGGTAAAAAGGTCGACCACCGTGTTATTGGACGATTCCCTCATGAGATCGTCGATGATGACGAGTTTCGGGCGTGGGTCATTGCCGTAATCGGTGTTCTGCGGCAGTCCCTCGTGAAACTCTATAGCGCTCCCGTACTCCCTGTACCCCTCCTGCCACTCTGCATAGTGAAAGAGAACGCGCGCGAATCGCACGTTGCTCATGTCCTCGATGAACCGTAGGAATTTCTTTACGAAAAACGTCTTCCCGCACCCCGTTGGCCCACAGATCATCGACGTCCACGGGTGCTTCCACCGTGTGTCCATTATGCCAAATGAGGCTATTTGGTGGTGTCCTTTACGAATATACTGTTAAAGAGTCTGCTGGATTTTACACACTCCCCCTTCCATCGCGGGGCCCGGCCGCAGCGGGCGCGCGACACGCGTGAGGCTCGTGACGTCGCGCGCGCTTGCTAGCTCTTATCGGTGACGTTGCTAGCCCCCTCGTCCGGGTGAGCTCATCGTGCACCTGTGAGCTAATAGTCGCCATGTACGTGTGTCAGCCGCATAGCTAGCCATAGTGCACTGCTAGCATGCCCGAAGCGTCACTGAAAAAATAAATAACATGGGCGGGTTGGTGGAGCCTTCGGGAATAGATCGATAAAGAGGTTTTTTGTTTTTCAAATAAATATGTTTTATTATTGTACAGGGGATGTATATACATTTGTACATTTTTTTTTGGTAATATTAGTTACATAAGACTGTACGGTAAAATATTGTTCAGGGTTGTATATACATTTGTACAATTTTTTTGGTAATACTAGTTATATAAAGCCGTACGGTAAGGATCCGAAACGACCGTCGCGCCGCCGTTTTTGAAGTTCGGTCGGTTTACACGTTTTTGATTCAAGGCGTGTAACTACGTCGTGAAACGGCGTACGACGTATCGCGTCGTAGTGTAAAACAACAGGCTCGCTCGTCTCTCCCGTTACATAAGACCGTATCCAGTCATAATTAATGGCAAGACTCGTCGCGTGGTCGATCGTGATACCTTTGACTTTGCAGACCTCTGCGTGAGAACCGTCTGGCTTACGTACCCGGTACGCGTAAAATTTCGGACCTCCCGATACAAAAGATGTGATATAACTACCAACACCGTACGACTCCAGCTCGTCCGTTAAATCGCCTAAAAGACTGCCGAGCGGCGGCTCGTAAGCGTTATCGGCGTGACGGCCACCCGATACGTATATACACGAGTCGGTGTCGTAATATAGTACACGGCGATCTAATTTTTCGAGATAGTCATATAACTTAAGACGAGCTTGAGCCGTGGTGTACGCGGCTATAACGACGTTTGTGTACGCTGTGGGTATCACCGATTCGCTCGTGCTACTCGTGTTGACGTAGAGTATTTCGTCATCTACGGGTAAAATACCCGTAATTTCGACCTCCGGGGACGTAAGCAAACTCACGAGCTTCTGACGAGTCGTTACGATTTCCGTTTTAGGTAGATTTTCGCGCTGCCCGAACTTGCCCCAAAAGGAATTCAAACATAGTTTGGCGACTGCCCGCAGACCGGGATTTGATTTTATGTTAGCAGGGTCTAGTCGAATACCCTCGACCCGATCGTACTCCTCTACATACAGCTTCTTTGACTCGTCATCGCTGCACTCACGCGGCCACCCGCTAGCCTCCTGCTTAATCTTCAGGAATGTATTTATGTAGTCGGCAAAGTGACCGCCCGTTCGCGTGGCCGGATCGTACTGGGTGATCTCGTATTGCCATATCTCGTGTATCGCCGTTATTTGATACCCTTTACGTACAGCACGTCTAACCTCGTCCACAACCCATGTCCCTTCGAATACTCTATCCTCAGGATTCTCGTGAGGACACGAGCCCTGCAGCGTTGACTCTGCACAGGAACGACACAGTGCGAAAAGCAATTTACTGTGCATGCGCGTCGGTAGCACTGGGTGATACAGATCTCGCGGTGGTAACACGACACACTTAATCAGACCCTCTACGCTATCGACGTTATTGTGATCACCCGTTAGTTCGCGACAATCGTCGCCCACGTACACTCTAGGGTGCCCTACAGGGAATTTCCCCGTTTTCGATATGAAGGGGTAGAGCGAACACACATCTACGTAGTGTATCCTCTCAGACCCCTCGACTTCGTAAAAACTGACGGTATTCCCTGTACGCCCACCGAAGAAAGCATCGCGAGGTTCCAGCGGTAGTTGCGCTACCAACGGGTTCTCATTCAATGCTCTATATAATGCGGTCTGTGCCGGCTCGTTTATCCAGCTATCGAATTCACACTCCCAGATTTCCGTCAGTTCGTAACCGAGATACCGGATCTTATCATTCGTAGCCTGCGTTCTCTCGAAGCGCGCATCCATAGATTCGCCCGTGTGCAACCGCGTATCCCTGTTTATGCGATAACATTTTGGGCACCCGTGCCAGAAGCAGCCCTGAAA
Organism: Cephus spinipes; assembly: GCA_963971525.1. Classification (NCBI taxonomy): domain Eukaryota; kingdom Metazoa; phylum Arthropoda; class Insecta; order Hymenoptera; family Cephidae; genus Cephus; species Cephus spinipes. The sequence goes on from OZ020578.1 coordinate 9,875,149, forward strand.
CTGCAGGACGTGTCGCAGACCTGTATCGGTGTCATGGTAGTAGCCGTCGACGGGCGTGCCCTCCGGTAGACGGTACTCCCGAGTGCGCCCTGCGTGAACTATGGTACAACCCCAACGATGCTCCAGCGAAAGGAGCCATAACAGGGCCTTACGTGATTGTTTCTCGCAGTAGCGGTATCCACCCGGTGGTAAAATGGCTATCTGTTCGTCCCGCAAAAAGTTTTTTCTAAAAACTCTCGAGCACGCCGAGGCTATGGTGGTGCTCTCCGAGAAAGGACAAACGCTACCGTGCTGGAGAAACATTGCGCGGAAAGAAACGCATGCCTGTCTGAGGATGGTGACGTCGGATCTACAGTAATCAATAAACTCTGTTCGAAAGTTAAATACGTAGCCCGCAGACCGTTGTTCGTTATACCATACTAAGAATTGATTACGTTGGGCCGTAGGCATCGTGTCGGGTGAATAAAACTCGAGTGGTGGTAGAGGACCGATATAATGCTGATTCTCGGGAGTATTGAATAGATGCGGAAAGACACCTTTTTGTTTCAAACCAGCCGAGTCCACGAGACCGAAGGCTTTTGGCAGGGCACTCAGAGGCATGTGAAAATAATTAAGGCTGTCTATGAATGTTACACGACCCGTCTTCATCATTATGATACTCGTGCCACTGAGTATCAGCGTCGGTGGTTTTAGAGTTTTCCGTTTACGCTTCACGATATGCTTCAGTATAAACTGCGCGTCGAAACCCTTGGCGTTATGCGCCACACAGATCACTCTCTGAAACGATTTTCTTTTAGGATCGCACGCGTAATCTACAAACTGCCTTACGGGATCATCTTCAAAGACGTATTCGCGTACACCGCAGGCCGGACATACCCTCGCGAGATCTGTATCGTTTATGCATGCTGTGCACATTTGCTGAACGACGCACAGGTTTGGCGTGTGGATGCGTACCGTGTCGTCACCGGGTAGCTTCTGTATCTGCTGTGTTTCAAAATCGTAAAAAATGAATAGAATATTTTTTTCCACAGCCGCCTTTTTTACCGGTCTGACGTAACACTGATGGCCTACTTTGTTAACGCTCTTGCAGACTCTACAGTACACCTTATCGCAAGAGTGTTTACGCAGCGCTCTTTGAAGCGGTCTGAGACACTGTGGACAGCTGCGAACGGCCTGACATACGCTCTTTTCTTTTCCCTTCTGTTTGATAAATAGCGTGTTTATATGGTTATCGAAACAGATTTGGCCAAAAAAGTACCTATGGCACTCGCGACAATACAATGTAGGGAGAGCCGAATCGCAGGCCGGTTTTCCGGAACATCTAGCGCATTTGTGGGAACACTTATGCTCTGTATCGTGCGTGTAAGATTTGTTACATGGTATGCAAAAACCGCGACTACCGACCGCAGCCCGCATATTTAAAATAGGCTGATAATGCTGCGAATTATTATAATACAGGATGCGGAGCGTTTGCCGTGGTCTCCCTGATCCGTACGCGTTATCAACTGCTTGCGAACCGTCGTACAGCGGTTTCTCGCCGCTGCCTATGGTGTCAAAATCGTAAACAACGATTGCTATACCCCTCGGGGCTAGGTACCTTTGAAATTTATCAATTTCTGGAATACCGCACCCGTCCGATGGTATGTCTACACACGCGTTTGTCACAAGTTCGAGAGCAAATTGTTTTTGTAATTTACTCCGTTGACCCCGTACCGCGTTCCATCGCTCATGTAACTCCCCAGAGCGCACCTCCCCGCGTTCAGCGTGTACCATCGCCACAGCGAGCGACCTAGGTAGACAGAGGTTATCGCTATTCGCTATGGTCAGTATCGAGTGTTTTTTTACAAATTCGTGTGTTAATCGCACGCGCCCTGTACCCCGCGGTACTTCGACTATACACGATTCGATGACGAAAGACCTATCAATTTGGAATGCCTGAGCGCTCTGTGCGACGGACGATATCACACCCCACACATCGTTTTCGAGAAATTCTCGAGCCGGTCTGTACGACAGCCACGCTGCCCCGCACGCAAAACTGTCGGATTTGATCGTTAGACCTATATAGTCCCGCGCGGTGCACGAGCTTGTGAGGTGCGCGTGTATATCTCTGACTGCCCCGTGTAACCATGATACCGTATTTGTATCAGGGTCTTCGGGCGGCCTCCGGATAGCCATTGCTATTTCACGCCCGTCTAAACGGAACCTATTTATACGACGCGTCGTTTCGGACAGTATTGTAAATCTATACCCAGGCGGTAGCACGTCGTTATTGATATCTTCGGCGGTGTCATCGTTGTCGCTCTGCGGTCGAAGAAGGGGGCCACCACCGATCTGTCGACATACCCCGTCGTCCTCTGCATCTAACGTTTGGAAAAAAAGTTTTTTATTTTTTACTTGTTAAACAAAAAAAAGTGTTAAGCGCATACTGACTTCTCATTCCTCGCGAGGATTAAGCATTGACCCTATGTATGAGATTAGCGCGTCTAACTGCCTTTCATCACCCCCTACATTTTTAAAGTTAGCAATTTCGACAAAAAAAGCGTTGAACGCTAAGGAACATAGCTTTTCACGCTACCTTCTTCCGGGTCGTTTGGATTCTCATCATCATCATCATCATCATCATCATCATCATCGGCATCGAGCTCTGCTAATACTTCAGCAACCTCGTCGGCATCCGCCGCTGCGTGCTCACCGTTCCTGGCAACCCAGAGGATCGGTTCTTCAGCATTGGCCTGATCAGGCGGTGGTAGCAGGGCACCCTGTACCACAGGGTCCCGACTATCGCTGTCTATATCCGTATCGAGCGAATCTACAATTTTTTATTTTTATTATTTTCACACAAATAAATTTTCAGCGGTTTCTGTACTTTATCATTATTACCTGGATCGTGCTCGTTTGAATCGTTGGAAGCGGTGGAGCGATCGTCGACATCATCCTGGTCGTCGTCGCCGTCTTCGTCGGCGTCCGACGCTATAGCCATGAACGCGTCTGTAAAAATTTATGAATAACACAACACATTTTTTCTCTTTTTTCGACGCTGTATGACACATACCCTGTGTGTCGTAACGTGCTTCTCCTTCTTCTTCAGCCGCTCGCGTGTTCAGGGCTGTCGATGGTCCTGGCACTTTTTAAAAAAACGTATATTAGGCGTAAACTTTTTTTTTAAAAGTATATGCTTTACCGTTTACGTAGTGGATCACCGCTGTGCTGGTGCTTGGCTCCGGGTAAATCTCCTCCTCCACACGATTGAGGCACCCTAAAAGCAACCGGTCCTCCTCCTCGGGTGCATCGTCGTTGCGAAATCGTGTCAATTCTTGTAAAATTTATTTAGTTTTTAAAAGCAGTTTATTTAAGCAATATTACCGATAAGTGGAAAATACATACCTTCGTGGAACGCATGATCGGCTATAATAGCCCTGGTGATACGGTTATCGCGCACTCCCCGTTTGTTAATACACGCTACGGCTAACGAGAGTATGTACGGGTCGTTTTTAAAATACCCTCTCTCGTGACCCCTGGCTAGCACGCGTAGAGTGCAATGGGCAAATACAGTTTTTAATCTAAGAGTTAACGTGCGTAAACCAAAATATCTTAATTCTCTGCACCACGCCGGCGAGAATAATCGCGCGTTTGTAGGCGTTATCAGACGGCGGGTCTTTACAAAATCGACAATACATTCGCGAATATGCGTTACAGATGACATTTTTTTTAAACTGTTGATTGCTCTAAGTGATCAGTCTATCTACCGGGACGGCGTGATACGAACTAAAGCAGGGTACATCTAGCCCGGACCCATCTTACAGTCGTTGCGATATTAATTTCAAACCAGTGTCTTAAAACGTGACCATGCAAAACAGCTGATTCAGCGGTAAAAAAAATCACGATTCTCTTAGGGCAGCGTTATCCGTCGAAAATCGGGTAAAATCGGGTAAAACGTTTCAATCGTAGCAAACAGACAAATATATATACAGAATTTATCGATCGTTCGCTCACTGATCCCGAAATACCGTGTATCCGTAATACGTGTAAAACAGTATAGAGGTGTTGTATCGGTAGTTGCAGCGATCTGCTGACGCACACCGTTTCAGCATGCATCACCAGCTCTCTCTCTCTCTCTCTCCATCGCGGTGTAAGGGTCAGAGACGCGTATCGTGTTACTCTGTTTTACAATCCGTAGCTACCAGAAGATCGCGCCAATCTTTTACAGTATCGAACTCATCGATATCGCCACCTATGAGTTGCACGGCAATATCCTTTCCGACACGACCATCTTGCAGTAGGGTCTCGCAGCTCTCGTCGCGAAAAATTGCCATACACCGCACGTGTCGAATGTTGCGTCGGGATGCTGTTCGCGTGTCCATCGCATAGTACCCCAAATTGTTCGATTCCTCCGCGTACTCTCCCTCCTCATCGTACACATCGTGGCTTGTATAGACATCCCACGTGTCGTCGAGTGCTTCCAGGTACGCGTAAAGGCCGCTGGGCATGCTGACCACGCTCGTTCGGCATTCCTTATATTTCAGGTGTAGTGGACCATCCCGTGTCGCCAGGGTAACGCACCCTATAAACTCTGTCAGACTGCAGCGTTTCTCCAGAGTGTGTAGCGCTGTCTCGTAGGCCCGCATAGCCCTCAAACACCATAGGGTTACGCAGCTTTCGCGTAATTTCTCGAGGTGATTGAATGCCGCCAACCACGCCTGCGATTCCAGACGCATAGGTGCGTGACGCGGTAACTCCTCCGGTGTGGGCCGTTCACACCTGCTTCGTAGCATCGCTAGGGCTGACCTGATCATCGGGCGTCGATATGTGATGCGGCACTTGGGGCTACCATCGTCGGACATACGCCACTCGTCTTTTGCCAGCCACTCGTGGGTGCATACGCGCTGTGCGTAAGGGCTATCGTTACAACGCTGATCACCGATAAAACCCAGCGTCACGCTACACCGTGTGAAATCGCGGTATCCATCGTCCAGTATAGCAGCGATAGATAGCTCCGGTAGTATCACTGGCCTCACACCAGAGGCCCAACCCTTGCGGCAGATCATGTCAGGATTATCACCGTATAGCTCATCAGCGTCCGGGGCTCCCGGTTTCGACATGTATATCGATACTAGCGGTACACCCGTTAAATGACCTAATCGCAGCCACTCTCGTATGGTCTCTTCCTCTGGATATTGTTCGGGGTTTGCGTAGCGGTAGAGGGCTCGTGTCTTCGCCCTTTGTATACGCCTATGCCGCAAAAATTCCTCGCCATCGTAGTGCGCCATTTCTTCTTCGTACAACTTTATAAATTTCTTTGTGCAGTGTACCTCTGTAGCGATTCTACTGACTCTCTCAGACTGTACATCAGTGGACGCTCGCGCGTGCCGCTGGATCATGTTAATGCTGATGTAGCTGCACGCGCTATAGGGTATCGGTATCTAGTCATCTCTGATACATCCTACGTTGTCAGCAGAATACTCTGTCAAGGCCATGTACTCTTTGCCCGCTGTATCCTGTGAATACAGTGTGTGGCGGAGGCTGTGGTGGTGGGGGTATATGTTCAATGATATTTCGATGATCCGTTTTTTAGATACCGCCTTAGGCAGTACTGCTCAGACACCCGTACTGATCGTATACTATCGCTTCCTACAATCACCATGTACAAGAAGCAAGTACTGCTGTCCACTGTGTACGGGTTAAACCGCTCGTTTTCGAAACAAATAATTACCGGCTTTTCTTTAAATCGATCGGGAGGATTGTCGCCTGTAATACGCCTCGTTAATCAAGATTATTCCGGTGTGGAGTTTGAACCTGGCGAGTGGGGTATCGTCGCCGAACACTTCCCCGTCATCGACAAGTTCTTCGTCGCCGAGGACAACATGAAGGAAGTACCTGAGGCTTTTAACACACCTATTGCCACGCCCGCTCACGAAATAATCTTCACGTACTCGTATGGCGAGCGGGCCATTATTTTCAAACCATCTGTACCGCTATCTACGAGTAGCGACGACTCGGGCGTTAAAAGAGCTAGAGCGTACACACCCCTGGTCGTAATGAAGAGGGTGTCGTACCTAAATCTCCAAAGGGTCTTGCGCTGCGTGACCGTCCAGATAAGCAGACTACGCGAGATCACCGACAGCGCTAACAACTGCAAAGACACGCTGATTGCGGAGCTCGATCGCCGCGGGGATGACCCCTCCAGGGCCAACATATTCACCGATCTTCGGCTGGTTTTGGAAAAGAAAGGCTTGTGGTCGCCGGCTCTTTATCAGCTATTGGTGGAGCTACTCTCCCTGTATAACCACGAGTACCTCTCCTTCGTGCGGAGCGCCACGGCTGTCCAGGATGGCCATGCTTAAGGCCTTAATAAATATGTACAGCCACTGTTTCTTGCAATATACAATATATATTTAAAAATACCTATTTTTTTTTTATTTCTTTGTCTCCTTCACCTCCATCTTCCCGTATCTTGTCAATGACGGTAGCTGGTGGGAGAGAGATTAGGATGTGTGCATTTAGAGCATTGTTTCTACGAGCTACACGTGGGGGTAAGCTGAAGCGCTTCATCCGCCTCGCCTCGGCTCAGCCGCTCGACTCCGAGTTAGAATAGCAAAAGCAGGCACGATGGGTCGTCGTGGTGGTATTCAGTTGACAGTGAGTGTAGTGTCCTTTTTAAGTGTCTATTAATATACAGCCTAAATATTTCAAAGAAATTTCATTATACAACGTATTGTTTATTTATTATAGCTCAGAGGCTACATCTCGATAAATGCCATGTTGGAGAAGAGGAGCCAGCGCCGTGAGCGGCGAGGGGAGCTCAACGGCTGGCTCCTCTTCGAGGAGCTGGATTGGAGCGCAGAAGATATTTTTGGGCTGAGGCCACTATTTGGGCTGCCGAGCCTTTCCCCTTATAATTGGTGTGTATTAATCGATTCTATATATGGAACACCCTGTACGTGTGTGTGTCACCCATTAGTAGTAATATTATTGTTTATTTTTTTTGCAGGGACTCGGACTATGAGTCCGACGACGAGTATTGAGTTTTTTTTGTTTTTTTTTTATATTTTTTCATATTTCTGTTTTTGTTTTTTAATATACGGTGTTTTAAAATTTTTATATTTTGTGTTTTTATATTTTTCCCTTCTAATAATAAATTTTATATATTAAAATTAAGCAAGTTGTGTTTTATTTCAAACTCCTTATGTCCCACCTATTAATCCCAGTATTAGTACTTAAAACAGGTAGCCATTCAATAATTAAAAAATATCGAAAAAGTAAACGGCAATGCATACGCTACCTCTACATTATAAGATATTTCTTACAAAAAAGAACCGTGTTCTACCTTACCACGCTACCCACTTAGGGTAATTAAAAATTACCGACCGGCTGTCACTGCATAGTTACCGACAGCGATAGGTCCCTGGGGCATGCAACGCCGCTGCTACTGAGTTTCGGGTCTTAGGACCGGGACTGCGTGGTGGGGATTCACCACAGTGTCGCAGGTGGGGGGGGAGCGCTGAGCACATAGACGAGGGGCTGGCGCCATAGTGCAGTGCGGGGGACCGCAGCGCGATGCGCTCTATGACTCTTAGGGGACAGTGGTGGGGGTTTGTTGTGACGCCCAGGAGTGGTGTGTATCTACTAACGCATAATTAAATTTTTCAGTAGAGCTTAGTTGCACTTGTACTACAACAGCATTCAAGCCCATGCAAGGAAAGTGTCTGAGATGATAGTTCCTTACGTAAGTTTAATTTCAAGATTTTATTGTAGCTGAATCTAGGTTAGCTACTAACATCTTTTATTATTTCTTTAACTAACCGTTAGAGTATTAGATCCAGTGTAATATTCGCAATTTGGCCTACGTACGGATTCGTTATTACATACCCTAGGGAACAAGCTGGACCGGTTACCGGGCAAAACTGAGCTGCAAAGATTAGTCTTTTCCACATCAAGTAACGCATATACTAGATCATTTTCTGTTCCACCATATTTCTTATCGCCTTAACCTAACACCTTTGCTAATCGCCTAGCCTTCGCCTAACATATAGTCAGGTTTTGTAATTCAATTCCACGATCTCTATCCCAGTATTTGTCATAACTGAAACTGTACACAACTACAAGTAATTGAAAATTACTGATTTATTTGTAACAATATATCGAAAATTCACATTTACTCGCGTATTCAATATCTATTACCCATTCGTAAGCATTTCAGGGAATATCTCTCCACGTTGGAATAGCAAGGCATGTTCCAATACCTTAAACGAGCATCGAACCCACCATTGAGTGTATTCTTACCGCTCGGAATTCACTCAAATTTTATTTACGTTACCTCTGATCAATGCTTTTCTTTTGATTACTTCTAAATTTTTGTTAGCTAATTTAAAGGTCTCGCTAGCCACTATGGTGTACGTAACACGATATTCGTGAGCAACAAAAAAATTACGGTCATTGTACAACTATATGGCTGTTTTAACACTATTTGACCATATTTCTGACGCTTAGCAAAAATTACCGTCATTGCACATGATACAATTCGGAAACACGAAATTAACGATCATTTTTGCGTCAATTGACAACAGCGAAAAATGATGGTCATTGCACATCTTTACTCCTCTGTACGCACAAGTAAGTAATTGTTGCATAATATTGCATGATACCTGTTTTGATCCTTTGTTTTATCAGCTAACGGTATATTTTGTTCACGCTTGCAAATGTAAACAAACCACCCAGAGGTCCAACGCGTCTCTTCGCTTGCAACAAAGAGATACTTTTCAAATTAAACTTACATAAGGAATTATTGATTTATGATCTCATAGACTTTCTTTGCATAGGCTTGAATGCTGTTGAAATACAAGTACAAGAGCAGCTCAGGTCTGCTAAACGATTTAATTATACATTCGATGAATGATACGTCTTCTTTCCCCTCATGTCATGTCATTTTCATTTTCATAGGTGAGGTTGCTTTCGTATACTAAGAATGACCATTATCCATAGAGAAACACATTCCGAATAAATAAGTTTGCCAATTAACTAGTTAGACGTGGTCAACTGTAGACATTCCTCCGTATTATGATTTTACCTAAGGTAGCATAACAGTGCAAGCGGCAGTGGTCGGACGCGTGCTCATACACACAGAGGATCACAGATATGACAGTAGTGGGACGCTTACTTACACTACTCGCGGACACGCTTCAAGTGAAACCGTGCATCTGATTGGCTCCTAAAATCGGTAAAAGGTCGGTCATTACACATCGGATTGAATAATGATGAGACTTTTCGATTCATTTTTCTACTAGGAATACAGCTATGTCAACCGTGCCCTATAGTTTCCCGACACCTTGTATATATAGGGAAACGAGAAGCAGGGTAAAGGTGGACGAGAGGTAGGAGAGGAGTTTTGGACAGAGAAGGGAGTAAAAACACCCGCTATACCCATATGTGTTTATAATGTTGATGGCAGATATGAAGATGGATATGAGGAGAAAGATAAATGTAGGGGGAATTATGCTGAAAGAGAAAAGGGTGTACCCTCTGGCGGATGCGGATGATGTACTCGTTTTAGCAGAGGAGGAGTGGGGAAAGGGGGTGATGGTAAGAAGTGGAAGCCTACCTGGGCGGAGAAGGTCGAATACTGAATACGGTAAGACGATAATTTTCCTCGTATTCAGGTTCAGAAACGGAAGTGGTATGAGAAAATGATAAATTGGAGATGAAAAGCAAAGAGAATAGAGCAAGTGAAGGAGTTCAGTTACTTAATGTATATTGCGAGGAAGAACAGGCAACAAAACTTGCACAACGGGGAGGGTAAAGAGAGCCTGGGCGATGATGAGGCAAGACTAGGGAGTAGGCAAGAGGAGATTCAAGAAAGACTGAGAGAGAAGGTTATGAATGAATGTTCGAGAGGCTGATATGGATGGTCATGGTTCACGGTGAAGATATGGGGGGGTGGAGGTAATGAAGAGAACTGGAGGTGGCCCAGGAATGATACGTAAGGTATTATGAGGTGAAATGGAAGACACCGAGATATATGGTAAAGGAGTAGACGCAGAGATAAAATGCAAATGAAGGCGGCGGAAAGGGCAGGGAGGTTTAAAAGAAAGGTTGAAGTGGGGAGAGGAAGGAAGGAAGTGCTGGGGAAAAATAGTGAGTAGGACAGAGGAAAAGAGGAGAGGAAGTTCGAATCCCTCAGGGAAAGAGGTCTGGTGGCAGAATGGGGAGAGAGAAGGAGCAGCAAGAAATATGAAGTTTAGGGTAATAGAAGAGTTGAACAGGGAAGGACAAAGAGAGAAAAAATGGAAGAGAATCAGGGTATCAAGATGTAATAAGTACATAAGTTAGTGAAAGGGGGACGAGTGCTGGTATATTTAATAAAAGGATGGGAAGAGAGCAGATAGATGGAGAAGAGTGGCGAAATTTAGGTTGGGAAATCAGGTGAGAAAAACATCTTAGTGGAAGAAAAAGGAGAAAAAGAAGCATATGATATGTGGATGGAGAGAGGAAACCTGAGAGCATGTGTGAGAAGGATGCTCGAAAGGAGAGACAGAAGAAGACAGAGTACGAGAGGTACTAGATGGGGAAGAAGAAGGAGAGAAATACATGATGGAGACAGAGAAAATGAGGGAAGCAGGGAGGAAAAAGAAAGAGAAATAGTGAATGACTGAAGTGTGAGAGAAAATAAATGGTAAAGAATGGCTGTTAAGAGGATAAATAAAATAGGCATAATAGATAGTTGGGAGAAAAAGGAAAGCAGAAGGGAGATAAGACAATAAGAGGATATACCTAGAAGTAAGATAGGTTAAGATTAGAATTAAATTTTTAACTCGTAACTATAATGTATAAATCCATAGAAACGGACTCATTGTAGCCCCTAGGAAACCAATATAGTGAACCATTTTATTGAAACTCTCAACACTTATACGAAAATTAATTAATCCTTAAACTTTATGGCCCGTACTCATACCTCTCTTTTAGCGTTAAAGACGTCTTTTATCGACTGCTATCTGCTGTCTTTTAACGACTAATAGACGTCTCTTAACGCTAAAAGAGAGGTATGAGTACGGACCTACGCATATAGTTTAAAAAATGGCCAGTTTAGTTTGGTTTGAACAATACGTAAGGGAGATGATAAATAGCTGTGCGAATATATGGTAAAGCTTACAACATAAAGGCTTAGTAGTAAACAAATAATTTGTCTTAATTTGACTTCGTTAATTTTATTTATTTTTGCAAGATGATATGTTAAATACTTAAATATAGTATAAGAGAATCTCAATAATCAGGCCAGTCAACCATAACGCGTATTAGGATTGTATGCATGCAACGTGGCGATATCATCTCGCCTGCGAACCTCTAGTTGTCTAGCTCACAGTACCGATAATAGGTGAAAGAAAAAACGTCGCCATGAGCATCCGGGTCCAGTCGCATTGGTAGTATTTAGAACTTACTACACTGACATTTTATTGACTAGATCTTTAACAACATAATATCATTTACTACAAAGGTCTTCTCCACATTGTACGATACTGCGCCCGATACCCCACACACCACTCAACATGTCTAGACCACATCTACTGAGTAGTGATAAGTTCCGTATGATTCAGAAAAAGTAATTTTTTCAGTAATTATTAATAATGTGATGAGGAGTGTCACCATAACTACATTTCGTATAAAATGAATGTTACTATAGTCAAATACGTTGACATGCTTCATATTTACAGTGAATGTCATTGTAATACAAAAATTGTGGTACGCGTCTACAGGCTCAACTATCCATATAGATAAATTTGAAATAAAAATATTAATCAGACAGAAGAATATTGCCATTTAACCTACTAATTACATACAGGTGCGAATTCGCACCAGCACTTTTTGCAATACTGTAAAACAGCTTGTAAATCAATATTTATTGTGTCGCCATTTGTGCAAAAAAAAGTAGGGCCTCACTATTGTCCTTTCCGTGCATGAAACCCCTTAGTATACCTGGACAATTCAAACAGGACAGGTTACAATTTTAGATCTATGTGAATTCGCACCTGTGTGGAAGGTACATAGTTTTTCCGGAGTAGTATATCACGGCCGATTCTGGACCACGATTCCTGTAACCGATCTATACCGACACTCTAGAACCTTCGAAGGTGCGTGTCCGTGCTAAGTTGCCGTCGTGAGCTCTACGATTTCCGAAAGTGACGTCATCAGAACCCCTCAATTCTAAGAATTTTCGCTCAATTCGATTCTTCGAAATTTTGCGTTCGATTCTAGGAATTACATACGATCGAGAACCTTCTAGAACATTCTAGAAGCTTCTAGAACATTCTGGAAGCTTCGACGGTTCATGTCCGTGCTAAGTAGGGAAGGATCGCTCACAGAGCCGGCGGTCCTCTCGCGCGACGTTTTGAGGCGACCCCTTGCCTCCCATCCCGGGGAGCCTTCAAGAAGCTTCGATGGGCCCCCTTCCTCCATCCCGATCCGTGTAGATTTCAAACGGCAGCCTTCGGCCGTTTTGACCTCGAACGTTATCTCGCGGAATTGCGCATCGAGGATGCAACAGCAGCATCGATTTCAGGAAATTAGTCGACCATTCGATTCCAGGAAGCCACCATGCAGATTTCGAATGGCAGCCCCCGCCCCGAATCTTTCGATGACTCTCCCCACTCCCCCATGCAGACTTCAGGCGGCAGCCGGACACTGTTTTGACCTTGTTATTCAGAGTATCGAATTACTCGCAGAAGATAAGCGACCCTTCGCGCACTTCGGAAACTTTTCGATGTAGAGTTCGAGCTCGAAGTGCGCAATTCGGGAAAGTGTCTTATCGCTCGAACCGATGCAAAAAAATTCCAGGAAAACCTTGGAAGCCTCGTGCAGGTTCGTGCAAGTCGAAATGGTTCGCGGCGGTGGAATCAAAGTCATTCTAGAAAAATCTATGTATCGGTTGTTCGAATACACAATACCGAACGTTATCTCGCAGAGTCGTGCTTCGAGAGTGCAGTCCCTCATCCTTCGAGGTGTCAAATTACTCGTAGGAGAAGGGCTAAGGTTCATCCGAATGTTTTAGAACGTAAGTCGCTCCGTTTGGAAGATGTATCGACCTTGACATTGATTCCAAGAATCTCTGTCGACGATTCGATTTCTAGAAATTTCCAAAAGCTCCCATCCCCATTTTAGCCCTTGAGAGTTTTCTATAAACGGAGAAGCTGAACGTGCCTTCGTTAGTTTGCTGTGACAATTTGACCGATGTTAAATAAGAAGAAACAACGCGAGTTCGAATACAGTTACTACTAAAGAACATCGCGGAAGTGAAACATTTGATCCAAGCTAAAAGAAATTATAACAGCCATTTACGTAATCTAAAAAAACTTCATCTACAATAAAAAATGGATTTCTCAACAATGAACAAAGTCGGTCGTTTGGATGATTATCTTCCGACAAAGAAATTGGCTGAGTTGGAACCCCAGAAAGAATACAAAATCACCAGAATGAGAAAAGTTCAAACCAAATATGGGATGAGACTGGTCCTCAATGTAGAGGACAGCTTTTCGACGTTTCTACCTGCAAGGATGGCAAAAGCTTTGAATGACGACGAGGATCTCTTGAAGAAGTGTTACTCGTGTTAAATAAATATACAACTTATTATATCTTATGTCTTTATTCATAATTGAAAAACATACATTCCGACAACCAATTCCTTAAGGGGTTATACTACCCAGCCAATTTTTTTTTTCAATTTTTTTTTTATTGGTTTAAATGATGCATAAACTATCCAAGAATGATATGCAAACACTATTTTGTCTGGGAAAATTCAATAAACTATTTTTAACAAGATAACTTCGAGCGCTCCTAAACGTTTAAAAAGGCCGCTCACCTGCGCACATTTTAAATGTATTATAGCTTGTTGGTAATCTTTGTCGGTACAAATCAATTTAATTTCTTCAAAATACAAATAGATTGCGTTAATAAATCTCAGAGAAGCCATATTGGACGCTACAATAACCGGTAGACTGCGAATAAACATGCAGTAAACAGTTCCACGTGCTACTCCGAGTTGAAACTTTAAATGCGTTTTTCTCAAAACTACATTTTTTAAAACTGCGTACACTGTAACTCGCTCAATTTTTGTCGGATTCACTTGAAATTTTAACTGTAACTTCTTAGATAAATTATTTAGGGAAGTACACACGCTTTTTAAGATTGATAAACAATTAAAATTGTTATGAACAATTTAAAATCGATTTTTAGCAAAAAATGAAAAAAAAGTTCAAACTGACGCCAATTTGCGAATTTTCGATAAAAATATATAATCGTGGGTACTTCCCTAGCAAAACTAATGTAGATTAACGACAAATTTTTTTTTGCTCTACGTGCTGTTCGGAGAATGTTATGATGTACGCAGATTCGCTCCTCGGAAAAAACACATGTTCCGTTTACCACTTGCCAAGACGCCATTTTGTATCAAAAGTTAAAATAAAAAAATTTTTTATATACCTTAAAACATGTATAATAAAGCCTCAAAATTTCATTTTGATCCATTGAATAGTTTCCAAGAAAAAAATTCTCCAAAAAAACTTCATTTTTCAGTGCGCCTGGGTAGTATAACCCCTTAACAATTTAACGTTTTCCATCGAACATTGAAAATGGGGAGCATGATGATGCGAACAGCGGGTGAGTAAGTTCTTGCGCAGGTTTCGCAACGAAGGGCATCCCAGATCTCCTAGATCCGTGATGTGTTCAGATCGTCCTATGAAAGCTCCCAACCAACTCTTCTTCTCTAATCCTTTCACCTAGATCCTGGAGGTATTTTGCAGAATAACTCGAAGAATTTTCTTAACGTGATTGTAAAATACATCACCGGAGGTCCAAGAGATCCCATGAAAATTGCGTTCCAACCACAAATTCATACTTTTTTACTTGGCGGGTAAGCATTTCCATGGACAAGGTGGTTGAAAGAGAAACGTTGCAGGCTCGGAAAAATTACTGCCGACTCCAATCACGGATAGCTCCTTCAGGACGAACTCGTTCGAGGGTTTCTTGAAACCTTGTACGTTCACGATGATTTCCATTTTTTTGATGACCTGCGCAGGGAGAGTCGATTGCAGCGTGTTTATACCAATTTTTTCACCCCACCACTGATCGGGTTGTATTCGACTATACGATCCTGCAGGATCAGGCAGAATGCCGATGTATCGGCAGGGAAATTGTCTTGCGCCTCGAATTCCAGACGAATATCGACGGGTCCGAGTTTGAGGGACTCGTTTTGTTTGGAGCAATCGATAACGATCAATGGAGCGTACTTGAGAAATTCATTCTTTTTCAGCAAAGGCTCGGGGTCCTTGCCGTAGTACGTAGCTTGAAAGTTTACATACATCACGTACAGCAAGGCAAACTGATTATGATCAATGTCAACATTCAGATTTCCGTAGGGATAACATTGGGAATTCAAAAAGAGCTTAACGTCTCTGACGTTGCAGTGGTCAAAGTGACTAGCGTTTTTATGTTTCTTGTTCTTTCTGCTCGTCTGAAAACCCAGTATCACATATCGTGGTTTTTCCAACTGAGTCGACGTCTTGATGGTCCACACGTGTTTCAAAGTGGTGGGGAGTAGAGGGTACTCGTACAGCTCCCAGGTACGAAAGCTCAGGGAGATGGGTGCATCCGTCTCGATAAATTTTAGCAGTTGTATCTTTCGTCGATCCGACACCTTTAAGTATGGTATCAGCCATTCCAATTTGTGAATTACGACTTTGCATTCTTTCGCAGCAGTTTGCACTATTGCATTGACATAGCTCTTTGCTCTCGTCAGAATCAACTCGTGTTTAGCGTTAACGACGATCTTGCGATAATCTTCGGCGAAACCCAGTATCAGACTCAGCGGTATGGATACGTCGAAGTAACCGTCCGCATTTGTCAACTTCTCTTGTTCTCTGACGTCGAGCCAACCGGCGATCTCCATCAAGGATCGTTGACCGGGACTCAGGGAAACATATCCCTTCATGAGACTCGTGAGACCGACGTTCTCGCTGCGATCGATCTCTATAGCATTCATTTCGTAGCGAATCTCCTCAAAGAGATGACATATGGCATTGTTGACCAGAGTCGTGCTCGTAGTCGCTGTGGACCCATCTTCCTTGACCAGCTTTCCATACACGTGCAGCGAACTTTTGCTCGGTAGTAAGCATAGATCTTGATGTTGAACGGAGATTCGAACCTCGTCGTTGTTGTTGAACGTTGACGAGGCGTAAGGTTGATGCGCATGCGTTTCACAGTGTGCTATAGATTCATCGAAGACGATCGGTGTCTGAATGCTCAGCGTTTCTTCCTCCATGGTACGCGGCGGACGAAGATAATTCAATAGAATGAACGCTTCACTTTCTTCTTGTGACCTTGAATCCAAGATTTTCCAGAAACAAGACGTTTTGACGTATTAACGTCTTGAGAAGCGGTTGACGACTGATCCCTCTTTGGCATATCAGCCTACTATTATGACCACTGACAATTTTCCTATTGCACACGATACCCGTTATCGCATGGATCTGACGTGCAGCCTGATCGTTATGACTTCTCCTTGAAAATTCACCAGGTCCCCGTCTTAATCGACTATTCGAAGCTGCAGGTGATCTATCGTCTTGGTGGCAATCGGTAGATAAATGACGTGCGATGGCACCTCTATGGGGGCGTTCACCTTGAGAATGGCGACCGGTACGTCGGACGTGTGTAATTTATTAGCTTCCAGAACGCGTTGAGTAAACCCCAACAAGCGACCTATGGTATCATTGGGTAGAAAGTCGACATTTGCACTTAATTTCGCTGCACAACGTATTATTGTTAGGTTTAATGTGAATGTCGATGCTCTTGTCCGTCAACGCGCTATGCACGTAGTTTCCGATATCCTCGATCTCATAGCTACCAATAGATATAGTGATAACTTCATCCCCCACGTAGAGCTTGTTGTGATCCGTATCCACGTTGGGCATCGAATTGGAAGTCAGCAACTTGATGAGTCCCGGAGCGTAATTTTTGTACGGAGAAAGCTTGATAGAAAGGAAGTATTCAGCTTCCAGTATGGAGAAGGTGCCTGATAAAGTTAACGTGAATGAATCCTCCATGATTGCAAATGCTCAACTGACCTTGTGAAATTACGTAGCAAGCTTATATAGACGATACTTGTTTTTACGATTTAATTGTCCACACAGGAACTTTAGACACAAGTGTCCACATGCTAAAGTATCGTACTCCTAATATCGCTCGTAATTGTACTTTACACTACCAACACCGAGATATCCGATAAGATCTAGCGGCGGTCGAAAATTGCCAAAACTGTCGAAATAAATTATTCGATCGTTCAGCTTCTTGCACGCGACCCAGTGAGTCCCTGGGCCTTCTTCGTCGACGAGATTGACGATTGCCCACTCGTACTTGTACGGCTCACTCTTCGGCATAGCGTTCCGCATGAAGACTCCGCGAAAATGTGTAAGTTTCATGATCTTCGCGTATATTAGCAGCTCCGCATCGGTTAACGCTCGGCGTGGTAGTTTCACTTCAAGTTTTTTAGCTTCAGATGAAGGCCTAGTCCTTTTCTGTAGGGTTTCAAGTACAGTCCTTTGCCTAATGCGATAGCTTCCATTGTCTTGTTGTGCCTCTGACTTTCCTTCAATTGTTCCTTGTTTGCATTCGCATCGTTCACGACTTTGGCTATACCTGCAGCACCGCCGGCCAACGCTCCAGCGGCACTGAGACCCGCAAACACTGGGACGAGAAACGGTAGGAAACCTCCGACTTTGGACAGCACGGGTAGAACGCGCGGTGCTCGCACGTTACGCTTTCCATAAGCTTGTTTGACGGCAGACTGTGCACCCTTGAGAGCAGATCTGATAGCTACCCGTGCACCGTTGCCCAGAACCATAGATCGTTTGGCTTCCTCGATGATTTTTCTCAGCGTTACAGTCTTTGGCTTTTTCTTCTTCTTGAGTCCCATACCGAGTTTCGACTTCGCACCAATTACGTTCGCTACGGAGCAGGCCGCCACCTCTTCAGCGAGACTCGCGTCTTTAGCGAAAACGCGTTTCCAAGGTTTGTCGGCCAGTACCCTGTCCGCAGCCCCTCCGTGTTCGAGACTCTCTCGATTCTTCGACTAGGCGATGTCGTGCTCTTTGCAGACTGCGTCCAGGGGGTTGATGCGCGAATCATCTCGCGCGAATCTCTTTACTAGTTTCGTACCCGGCCCACAGTACTGATAACCAGGTATATGTAACTCAACGGGTAGACTGTTGATGATCCTGTTGACTAAGCCGCTGCCACGATGAGATTTTTTCCTCCCAATGCGTTTATGCTTAGGATGCACGATCATGTCCCTGCGGTGAAACAGTTCCGACTGAACACTGATCCTTATAAACTAGTCATTTATAGTTTCCACGTTAGTAGTTACAGGCCACTCTGGAGAGTCATAACAAATCCCCCACCACTGTCCCCTATGAGTCATGGAGCGCGCCGCGCTGTGTCCCCCGCACCGCACTACGGCGCCACCCCCTCGCCCGTGTAGTCTGTTCTCCCCACCGCCACCCTACGCGGCACTCCCCCACCACGCGGGCCTGGTCCTAAGGCCCGAAACCCCCAGCAGTAGCGTTGCATGGCCCCAGGGGGCCTATCGCGGTCGGTAACTATACACTGACCACCGGTCGGTAACTTTTTAATTACCCTAAGGAGATAAGTGTACCCGCGGTAAAATAGAACACCGTATTTTGTAAGGCCCTTATGTATATTATAAAGCTGTAGCGCGTGATACATTTTCGATGAACCGGAGCCCTGTGTAGAGGAATACGCTTAATGTTTTGATTTCCTACCGACCGTTACCATTATGGACAAGATATGGGGAGATGGAGGTGAAGGAAACAAAAAAAAAGAAGAAATGGGCATTTTTGAATATATGTCGTATATTGTAAGAAACATCTGTGGTACATAAGGAGTTTGAAATAAAACGCAGCTTACTTAATTTAAATATATAAAAATTTATTATAATATAAAAATAAAAAAAATTTTAAAAATTTATTTAATAGTCATCGTCGCTTTCATAGTTGGAGTCCCTGCAAAAAATAAAATAAATAATATTGCTATTCATGTGTGACACACACATACAGGGTGTTCCATATATAGGAATGATTAATACGCACCTATTGTAATCGGTAATTGGAGGCAGCCCAAAGAGCTGCCTCAAGCCAAAAATGTCTTCGTCACCCCAGTCCAGTTCTTCGAAGAGGAGCCAGCCGTTGAGGTCGTCCCTCCGAGCACAACGCTGGCTCCTCTTCTTCAGCATGTGGCTGACACATATGTAGCCTTTGAGCTTTAATAAATAAACAACACGTTATATAATAAAACTTCTTTTTAAATATTAAGCTTGTGTATTAATAGAAACTTATAGGGCACTACACTCACTATTAAGTGCACCTCACTGCTTCCTCTCACCATGGTTACTTTTTATGTTCTAACTCTGAGTCGACAGTATGAGTCGAGTCGAGGCGTCTGAATCACTCCAGCTTACCCCCACTTGTAGTTCGTAGAAACGAATTTCTTGTAAATGATAACCTTATAATATAGAGGTACCGTATGCATTGTCGTTCATTTTTCGATACTTTTAACTATCGATGGGCTGATACCCAACCCCCTAACATTTTGCTTGGGGTGAATCCTGTACATACCACGCAACTGTTGGAATGATGGTACCCTTCTTTTGGATCATCTAGCGAGCGATACGCCAAACACATCAGGCGTGGGGGGTACCATTGTCTTAGCAGCGTAAACTGCTACATGTATCTCTTATTTGCAACCATGCAAAAAAATAAGGGTAATGGTGGGGAAAAAGATGGTTACCTGTGAGCCGTCCTCGCAGCATCCTGTCATTACCTTGGTGACAAGCGAAAAGGGTTGATAGTGAGGATAATAAAGAAAAGAAGTGATAGTGCGGTGAAAAGAGGTGACATACACAGAGTGTATTTTTTAAAAAAGTGGTATGTATAATAGCGTATATATTTATTTAGTATGATATTTGATTTAAAAAAGTTTTTGCATATCTGTTATCTTTTCCTTTATTTCTAGACGATCCGTCAGCCTGTCGGTTATCTAGCGCCACACAGCATAAAAAATGAAAATATTAATAAAGTGGTATGTATATCGGTGTTGAATTTGTATACATTTTTTATTAGATTAAAAAAAATTTATTTTGTATGTGACATCTTTCACCTTTATTTCTAGATATTACATAAAAGAACGAGCAGCACCAGTCCCCTTAGGGTTACAGCCACCTGTTACCAGAGCTGTAAGTGTAATAATTTTAAACCTGCACAGGTTTTTATTTGATTTTTAAAAAAAGTTTTTGTACACCTGTTTCTAGAAATGGCGCCGCGAATGGCACTTGAAGGGGGTGGCGACGGTGTGGGTGACGATAGGGACACCCCGTCGCCCAGGACGGCCGACGCATTCTTCGAGGCCCTACATAACGGCCTCTGCCTTTACGGCTACATCTATACATACCGCTGGGATGAGCTATGCGCCGGGTGTGAGTGAGCTACCACCGGACATGCAAGCGTTATACACTCCCCAAAGCTTGCACTATTTGTTGCTTGACACTACAATGGTCTTCAACTTGGCGCGGTGCACAACCTGTGCGCGGAGTGTGTTGCTCGAGCACGCACCCGGCGCATGCCCAGGGTGTGTCCTACTCTATGAGGCCACTAGAGACACCCTGGTGCGATTTGGGTATGGGCAGGTTAACCTAATTTCTTGAATAATAGTAGTAGTAGTAGTAGTAGTATAGGTTTATATTATATATATATTTTCCTACATACATACTGTGACGTGATTCTTCCGAATCTCGCCACAGAAATTACTAAACTGTTTTTTTTCCACGCTACCTAAGCTCCGCACGACAATCCACCAGCGAAATTCCGTATGCTACGCTATTATTAAGTTTTCCGTTTGTGAACGTCCACTATCGTCCTTGTTGTTAGTTCCGATTACGTTTCTTGCGATTAATTGTTATTTTGCTTCTATTACGTTATATGCAATCTCTTCTCTCGAGCCTCTCGACAACGAACTACGGGCATGAGGACAGGACCGTCGCCGTGGAGATTGTTGAGGATTTTGTGACGATACGATATGGCTGTTTGATGCCGCTTTCGGAGAATTTTGGACAACTTGACAAGGATGCCACGCCGCCTCCACCGA
Source organism: Cephus spinipes (assembly GCA_963971525.1). Taxonomy (NCBI): domain Eukaryota; kingdom Metazoa; phylum Arthropoda; class Insecta; order Hymenoptera; family Cephidae; genus Cephus; species Cephus spinipes. Next base: position 9,896,341 of record OZ020578.1, read on the forward strand.
ACCAGAGATGCCCGCCGGTCCCGCCGACCTGGGTGTCGCCGGGATCCTGCCGCTGCCACGACGCCGAAAGAAGCCCTGGAGCACCCGGGAGGGGGCTCCGCCGTTTCCGTCGGCCGTGTTGTGCGCCCAAATTCTGGGTTCACGGGTTTGACTGCCGGAAAGGGTTTTCGGGAGTCAGGTACTTTGGGATTCGTTGCCCGAGTAAAAAGTTGGAACTTAAATCTCGATAACAAGTAAAAGATTTATTTGAAACAAGATAAGTTACGTTAGAGTACACTATTAGAATTTAACCGTAAACGTGGTGAGTACGAAATCACGAGGCTGGAGGTTAGTACTTCGACTAAGTTACCGAGGTAACACTTCACTCGTAGCTCTCTACTTCGTCTGACGTGCCGACAGGCCGTCTGCTTTTTATAGCTTAATTATGGAATTTTTTAGAGATACAATAACCAATGATTGTTTCTATATTTCGCCATGGAGTCGGTGATGTGTCTCCTTTGTTTCCATAATATTGGCGAGCGGAATGTGCCGCGTCGCAGCGTGGCCATTCCGTCGCTTCTGACGTAGGCGCGTTTCCAAATCTATATTATGGTTTACAACATGCCTACCCCCATAGAAAAAGGAAAGATCCATTCTCATGGACTTTTCTTTTAGTCTTTCAATTGCTTCGTAGGTCGTTGTACTGTTTTCCTGCCTCGTAATTTTGCTTACATAAAATTTTTGCTGACAGCGAGTTCAGTCACCTGAATGTTTTGTAAATTATACATTTGTTTTACTACCCGTGTACATTGGTTTTATTACAATCGAGTCTTAAATTACGGTGTGACTTGATTTGTATTTGGGGAAGAGTTTCCTATAACTATTACACTAGGTGGAGTAGTTTCTCCGGAAGTAGTCAAGTTTCCCTTTTTTCTTAGGAAATAAATTACTATAATTAGTATAAAAATAGCGATACAACAAATTGTCCCTATTGAATAGGATATAGGTGACGATATGATATCTATGAAGGTATCGATATTATCCCCCTTTAAGTTATTTTCTATTTCCGATATTTTTTTGCTTAGTGCATTTAGTTCGCTAGGATCCTTTATGAGACTTCTTAGCTTAGGTTGTATATAATTATTATTAGATGCGATATAGGGTACAAAGTTGTCAGTAATAAGTGTTAGGTTTAGGGGAGGTAAATAGTTTAAAGTTACGTCTAACTTATATTTTCCTTCGGTTTCTAGAGTGAAACCTTCGGCTGTTAGTTTACATTTTCCTTTTATTTCGATTATACCAGAGCCTTGCATAACTACCCTTTTTGGATTTTCATTATTACATGATACCATCATTTGTTCTGGTTGGTCCGCTACATATAGCCAAGAGTTGGGGTTCTCCATTTCAATTAGGAGTGTGTTTTCAATTTTGATTTGCCTTGTTTCGCATGATAGGGGGTACGACGATGGATTCGTAAAAAGTTGGGTTTCGCAGGAACCGTATGGTCTAATTTTGAATACTGGGTGTCTTGCTTCACACAGGTATTGACCCATAATTTTCTTACAGTCATCCAACTCGGTTCGCGTCATCCTGATGAATGTTTGCATTTCGTGTCCCACTATTGCGTAGTTCTCTTCCGCCTTTATGTAGGCGTACGTGCCATTTTTCATGTGGACAGGCAGAGAGTGTATTCGGTTTACGTGGTACTCTTGGGATGATATCAGCGGTATTTTAATTATTGTAACGATGGAGCTACCTTCGCTATAGGCCTCTATTTCTGAAATCTCTTTGAGGTATCTTGCGTTTTCGGGTATCAAGGCTATTGGATAGTTTAACCCTTGAGGTAGGTGTTCTAAAGATTCTTTCAGTAGTTTAATTATTTTTGGATATGATACTATCCCTGGATATAAGACTCCCTTTTGGATTTCCACCAGATATTCTACAAGATCCTGAACACATCCATGGAACATTTCGATGTATAAAGAAAGGATAATAAAATGCTCATCGAGTTCTTCTCGGAAAGATTCCAGTCTGAATCCTTCGTCCATTTGTTGTTTGATATGAGATGTGAGGTTAAACAACATCATCTCGTTGTGTTCAGCGTTAGCTGCGGTTTCATTTATCATCCGCAAATTTGCTTTGGTGATTTGCACTTGATTTTTTAGAGCGGTTTTTAACGCGCTTCCTTCTTTATTAAGAGTCATTATTTGCTCATTTATTAGTTTGGCATCCTCGGCATCCATTGTACCGAACAAAGATTTGGCTAAAGATCCTAGTCCGTCAATAAGTCCTCTTTTCCTTTTTGATGGAGGTTCAAGTGTGGTCTCTTTAACGTATTCTAATTTAGCTTCTATTTCTTGGAGACGAACCTTAGAAGAAGTGCTGAAGGCCTTGCATATTCTTTGCAATTCTAAAGTGGTAGTTCCACACATTTTTTTTTGTTTTCGATAAGTAATGTTTGATGTTAGCTTCTCTTTCGAATATGGGGCTTAGGTCAGTGTGAATGACCAACTTCCAAGTGTCCTTATAGTTCACGAGGTTTCCCATTTTTTCGAAGTATATTCCTGGAGTGGTATCGAATTCCTTTATCGTCAATTGCTGAGCTGGTGCGTTTTGGATTAGGGTCGTCCCGAACCATAGCGCGGTGAACCTGCAACATGTGCAGTTTGGCATTGTACGAAAAGGTAAGTAGAGAATTGCCATTCAGCTTTTTGTGACGTATTAGTTTTGTAGCTATATAAAGCGTGAATTAGCTGTGGCTGCGCATTAGACATTGAAATATGTGCCCTAATACTTCAATCATTTCACGGGTGTCGGAAGAGGCTCCTTTCCCAACTGGGGTAAGGGTTCTTTCGGAGGCGGAGAAGACCGCCATTCTTTTGCGGAGGGCTGAGGTGGCTCTCCGAAATAGAATTGAGAGGGCGCTAACTATTTCGTTGGCCGGAGTGAGTATTTGAACTTTTATATATTTTTTTTTTTTTGAAATTGCTTGTCCTTGCATTTATTCATTGTCTGTTTTCCCCTTTTTCCTTTTCTAGCTCGAATTCATTAACATTCGCGAAATGCGAATGCGGAGGCGAGTCCGGGCGGACCTTCGTTCCCTGGTGGACTGGCACTGGGGAGAGGGAAGTGTTACGGAGCCAGACCTCTTCTGCCTCCGAAAGCTGTTCGGAGAGGAGGACTACGAACCAGAGAGTCGGTTCTAGTCCAAATTTGTAGAAAAAAAAAATTTTTTTTTTTTTTTTTTTTTTGAATAAATTGTATTGTTTTAATTTATCTAAGTTGGTTTTGTCCTCACTCCAATCCTCTGCACACCTCTTTCCTTTTAACTTAAGCGAGGAAATGCTTAAGGCGGTTCACATGAACCTTTAGTAATTTCTTATTCACTTTTATAGTGTAGTTTACTTTAGAGTTCTTTTCTAGTATTTCATAAGGTCCCGTCCATTTAGCAGAGAGCTTCTTGGAACGTCCTCTCCGTAATGCCTCGTCGAATAGGAGGACTCTGTCGCCGATTTCGAATTCGTTCATTTCGGTCTTCTTGTCGTAGTAGTCTTTTGATTTTTCTTTAGCCACAATGAGATTATCTCTAGCGACTTGGTTTGCGGCTCTGAGTCGTTCTCGTAATTCAAATGCGAAGTCATCGTAATTGTATGTGGGTTTTGGTTCCCTTTTGAATGTGCTAGGCAGTAAGGCTTGCCTGCCATAGATTAATTCGAATGGAGTAAATCCTGTAGCAGTATGCGGAGTGGTATTATAAGTAAACATGGCGTAAGGGAGCCATTCATCCCAGTCTTCCTGATCTGGACTGATGAAATTCCGTAAATATTCCGCCAGCGTCCGATGAGAGCGTTCTAGAGCTCCGTTAGATTCTGGATGGTAAGCGGAAGTCTGTATTTTCTCTATTTTCAAAAGCTTACAAGTATTTTTGAACATTTCGCTCAGGAAATTAGTTCCTTGATCCGTTAGTATCTTCTCAGGTATTCCATGTTCGCAAATGATTTTTGTGACGAATTCTTTGGCTATAGTCCTGGCTTCTTGATTTGGTATTGGTATGGCTTTGCTAAATTTTGTGAGACTATCTTGGAAAGTTAATATATATTTGTTTCTTTGATGGGTTTCTACTAATGGTCCAACGATATCCAGTGCACATTTTTCGAAAGGTTGTGCTGGAGTGTCAGTAATTACCATTGGTGCTTTAACCCGTTTTCCTAATTTGTTCGTTTGGCATTTTTCACATTTCGATATAAAGTCTTCTACGTCTCGGCGTAATCCCGGCCAGTTGTGGCTCAGTCGGATTCGCTCAATCGTTCGAGATACCCCTTGGTGACCTCCAATAGGAGTATCATGGTATTCGTAAATAATCTGTTGCCGTTCTTCTTTCGAGTATTCTCGGTCAGGTTTCTCTTTTGGAACAGTTTCTTCTATTTTTCCTTTGCTCCTGGTAGTGATGCATATCCTGCTTAGAGCGTCTGCGTTCACATTGGCTTTTCCTGCCTTATATTCGATCTCGTAATCGTATTCTTCCAGCTTCAACCGCCATCTCATTAGACGGGAGCCTGGATCTTTTATACTAAAGAGCCAAGTTAGTGGCTTATGGTCCGTTACTATTTTAAAATGGGTACCATATAAGTACGGTCTGAAATGGTTGACAGACCATACGATAGCGAGTAATTCCTTTTCCGTCGTGCTGTAATTTTTCTCGGCTTTATTCAGTGTACGGCTAGCATAAGCTATGGGCAAATCTTTGCCTACTGGTCCTTGAGACAATATTCCACCTATTGCCTTATCTGAGGCGTCTGTGGTGACTACAAAGGGTTTTGAAAAGTCTGGATATTGTAATAATGGTGCACTAGTTAATGTTTTCTTTAAATTCTCGAAAGCCTCTTGTTCCAGGGCTGTCCATTCAAAAGTGACATTTTTTCTTAGTAACTGTGTTAAAGGTTTAGCAGTTTTTGAAAAATCATGGATGAATCGTCTATAATAACCTGCTAACCCTAAGAACGATTGGACGTCCTTTACATTTTGCGGAGTAGGGAAGGTTTGAACCGCCGTTATCTTCAAAGGGTCCGGTTTTATCCCTTCTTCAGTTATCACGTGTCCTAGGTAGTTTACCTCCTTTCTTAAAAATTCGCACTTGTCTGGTTGTAGTTTTAGAGTGTTTCTTCTTAGTCTTTGAAATATTTCTTCCAGTCGTAGATTATGTTCCTTCAGATTTACAGCGTGAATGACTATGTCATCTAGATATACGAAACATCGGAGTCCTTGTATTCCTGCAAGAGCGGAATTCATCAATCTTTGAAATGTCGCAGGTGCGTTCTTTAGTCCGAAAGGCATGCGATTGTATTCGTAGTGACCGTGGGAAGTAGAAAATGCAGTTTTACATTTGTCATCTTCCTTCATTGGGATCTGGTGAAATCCGGATGCCAGATCTAAAGTACTAAAGTATTTGGCATTACCCAACTGGTCTAATATTTCGTTGATATTAGGCAGTGGAAAAGAATCGCCGATGGTTACATCATTCACCTTTCGAAAGTCTACTACGATGCGCATTTTTGGTATGCCTGACGCATCACTTTTCTTTGGTACCACTAACAGTGGTGCATTCCATTGACTGGTACTATGTCGGATTATTCCATCATTCAGCATTTGCTGTACTTGTTTATTTATTTCCGTCTTTTGACTTTCTGGTAACCTATAAGGTTTAATATTAATGGGTGCTGTCCCTGGGCTGACCTGGATTTCATGCGCTGTTGCATTAGTGCATCCCAACTGGTCGCCTTCTAGATAGAAAACGTCGTGATACTTTTCGCATACTTCGATGAATTTTTCCTTCTCTTCTTCATTTAGGTGCTCTGTCCTTATATTTTCTCGTAATTTGGCCATTCTGCCGGCTAAGGGAATAGGCGTAATTTTATACATTGATGTTCCCTTCTGGTAATCGGTCTCTACGGACTCACATTGCAACTCTTGAACGGTTACAGTAGGAGTGTCAAGTTTTACCACTCGCTCGGTCGTATTTAGGACGCTGACCAAGCATTCTTCAGATTCTGGTTGAGTAATACAACCACCTAATATTACACCAGGTATTAATTCAGTTCTTTCAATGATTCCTTCCTTTTTATTTTTCGTTATAGCTTTTATTATTGTTTCTGATCTCGGCCTTAGCGAGATTTTCTTAATGGAGTTTTCTAACTTCCAGGTTATTCCGTATAACTGGAGGCATTTGCCTGCTCGGATAATTACTTGATGCTTCACGAGGAAGTCGTTTCCCAATATTCCATCCGTTGCTATGGGAAAATCATTTCTTACCACACGCATGAGGTGCGTAATGCACGCGTCTCCTATGCGAATGGTTAGCAATATCTTGCATAATGTAGTTACTTTGGTATTTCCGATTCCCTTTAAGGTTAATACTTCATCTTGGGCTAGTGCATGTTTGTGCAGCTTCCCTATTTTAATTAGACTGACTTCTGCTCCGGAGTCGACTAACATCATAGATTTTGAGTCGGCTATTTCTACTGCTTCTATTTGGACGAGGTTTATTCCTCCCATGTTTTCTTTGATATGGTTTACGCCGTATGATTCTATTGGTTTTGATTCGTTTTCCGAATTTTTATTGTTCACGTTCCTATTTTCTTTTGTTGAGTTTCTGCCTCGCGTGAAGAATTCATTTCTTCCGGGCCTAGAGTTTCCTGGACGTAAATGCTTATTCTTTGTCCAACATTCTTGTTCTTTATGTCCCAATTTGTGACAGAAGTTACATTTTATTTGTAGTTTGTTTATCTCCCTAGAAATGCTAGGAGTGGGTAGGCTTCTTCGCGGTGCTACTGTCTTAGAGTAACAATCTCTAGAAAAATGTCCTATTCGGTTGCATTTGCTGCAAGTAGGGGGCATAGTCCTCCTTGTATTTTCCTGTCCAGAATAACGTTTAGCTATAATGGAGTCACGAGTTCCGCTACTTTTTTCTTCCTCTATTGCTCCAGTAATTGCCGCCTGGAGTGTTTCATAATGATTTGCTTTGACTATCATTCGAATTCTATCGTGTAATCCCTGTTCAAATATACCTAGGGCTTGATTTCTTAATAATTTTTCAATAACTTGATTTTCTGTGTGGCTATTTTTTGAAGACGTTGAAGCCTTTATTAACTCTGTAAGCAAATTTTCTACCCTCTGTCCATATGTTTTTACATCTTCATGGGGTTTTTGTTTACTGGCGTTAAACTCTAGTTGCAAAGAGGTTGCTGATCTTGATTGACCATACAATGACTCTAATTCGTTTTTTAATTCTTCAAAAGAGAGAATGCTCTTGTGTCTAAGTGCTTGATTTGCTTTGCCTTCTAATTTAGTCTTTAATATTGCTAAGACTATGTTATCATGATCCGCAGGGTTGCTCTGTTCAAGTACGTACGTGCATACATCCAAAAATTCTGGCAATGTTTCGGGTTTTTCTCCGTTAAATACTTTAAGTGTCCCTCTGGCTTCCTTTAATGTCATATAAGTAGTTGGAGTTCTTCTCCTATTAGGCCTTATTGGTGCCGGAACACGGGCTTCTAAATCTGCGACCTGTTCTCGCAGTCTTGCTATTTCTTGATCTATTACGGATTCGTTTATTACGAATGATTCAATAGGCGGTCTAGGGGATTCCCTTATGGGTGCCGCTTGTTCCTGCTCTGGCTGAGCCATATTATCAAGTAGAGAGTAATTTGTTGACTCGTGTGCCCACTGTCTATTTAGGTTGACGTTGTCGTTTCCTAGCCTTTCTAAAGTAGGTAAGAGATTTCTTTGAGCTGAAGGAAGGGGTGTCCTGCTGGGACCCTCTCTTCGGTTTATTTGGAGGTTTTCTCCGACTACTGGCTCTGAGTGGCGGTTTAAATATGAATCTACTGATCGCGAACCTGTCTGCCCTAACACGGAGTCGCGATTAGGATCGTTTTGAGGCATTAGGAGACATTTGCAGTTATGCTAGGCTCGGTTTACAATGATTTGCTTAATGCTGAGTTAGTATTATCTTAACTTACAGTAACACGTAGTTCTGCATTCCTTGTTGAAATCTGAGCTGCCAATGGAGATGTCGTCTTTCTGCTTGCCGTAGGTCGCGAGTCGTTGCTCTGGCCTTTTGGCGTTGAACCCTGGTTCCTCTTTGGGAAGTTGGATCCGTTTTTCTTGTTCCACTTAGGTTTTGTTTATCCTTTTCACTTAGGTTTCGTTTTCCTTGTTTCACTTAGGTTTTGTTTTTGTTGTTTCACTTAGGTTTCGTTTAATAGCGCGCACGTAAATCTTGTTCTACTTTATACTTGGATTTTGAGAGTCTCGATCGCGTTTGGTTATTTTACCGAAACACTTTGGCAATCCCACCGCTGCCACCAATTGTTGTGCGCCCAAATTCTGGGTTCACGGGTTTGACTGCCGGAAAGGGTTTTCGGGAGTCAGGTACTTTGGGATTCGTTGCCCGAGTAAAAAGTTGGAACTTAACTCTCGATAACAAGTAAAAGATTTATTTGAAACAAGATAAGTTACGTTAGAGTACACTATTAGAATTTAACCGTAAACGTGGTGAGTACGAAATCACGAGGCTGGAGGTTAGTACTTCGACTAAGTTACCGAGGTAACACTTCACTCGTAGCTCTCTACTTCGTCTGACGTGCCGACAGGCCGTCTGCTTTTTATAGCTTAATTATGGAATTTTTTAGAGATACAATAACCAATGATTGTTTCTATATTTCGCCATGGAGTCGGTGATGTGTCTCCTTTGTTTCCATAATATTGGCGAGCGGAATGTGCCGCGTCGCAGCGTGGCCATTCCGTCGCTTCTGACGTAGGCGCGTTTCCAAATCTATATTATGGTTTACAACAGCCGGCGAGGGCTGCCCTCTGGGCCTATCCGCCGCCGATACGACCGGCAGGGAGACGAGATTTTCCTCCCTGGGCCGCCTAAGGCCGGCTGACCGTCCATGACAGCGCCTCCGTCCGGCTGAGAAGCCGCCTGCGCCTCCTCAACCCGCAAGGCCCAGCGTGCTTCGAGGACCGTGCCGTCAGGATCGCCGCTCGATTCCGTTCGGCCGCTTCCGTCGCGGCGCGTCGACGCTCGGGAGAGCTCGGCTACGCTCGTCAATGTTCGGCCAATTCCGGTGCCGTCCCGCCTCACCTACGCCCGCTCGCCAACGATCGTGGATCGATAAATCATTGTCGTGCGAAGTTTTGATGCGAGCAGCCACGCGCTAAAATTATTACGAAGCCGAACTAAAAGAGAGAGATAAATCTAAAGACCGAGAGAAAGAGAGAGATATTGAGGAATATTGCCTGGAGGGCTTAATCTTTGGGAAGTCTTACGCTTTGCTTTGCTATTTTTGTGGTGAGATCTTTTGCTTTACTTTAAAGTTTCTGATTTTTAGTGATATTGAAGATTGTAGACACGTGCACGGCTAAACCGTCCGTTTAGCCGGTGACGAATTTTTCTTTGTCGTTATCGGGCGAAGGTCTTTCCGCCGAATATATTATAAAGGACGATAGTGCCGTTACTAGTGATATTTTTGAGTTTTCCGATTTTGCGTTTTCTTATATGATTTATGCTTGCGACTTTTCTGTAATTAACAACTTTTCTGGAATCTTCGCTAACGGAAACGTGGGAATCCGCCTGTTTGAACGCGTGACCCCGGGTTGACCGGCTTGGTTGTTCTTCAGCCAGATTCTCTCGCTGCCGATTTATAATATTGTGCCTATTGTTATGAGCTATCGATTATCGTAAATGTATTATTTTTCTGCTTTTGTCTAATTACTGTGAGATTTTCGAACGTTGAGTTCCGTTAAAGTCAGTGGCGAGCCCACGCCGTATTTATTCTGATTATTTCTATGCATACTGTTTCTATAACTTTTCTTTTCTTTACCTGGGCTAAATTAACTAAATCTTTTCACTTGTTTCACGCTTTGCTTTGCGACTTATGTTTCCGATTTTCATAATTCTGTTTTTGTGTGCGATATTTTCTATTGAACTTTCTGTGAATTATTGCTGGTGTTCTCATATTTAATTATCGTTGCCGAACCTTACTGTATTTTTGCCTGCTATCGCTGGGAACCTTTTTGGTGAAGTTTACGTGTCGCGCACGTCCCTCTGACGTCGCGCGCCAGGCGCCCTTCGAGGTGACCTTAGTGTTTACGTTCCTCGACGCCGAGCCTTCAGCCGGTCTCGAAATTGTAATATCTGTTCCGAGAACGTCTGGCCGTGCAACCATAATTAAATATTCCTTATAATATTCTATATTTCTCTGACTGTTATATATTTTCCTGTGCCATATCTCGTATTAATTTATTGTGCTATCTCGATCTATTGTGCTATTTCTATTTATTGTACTATCTTTCGTGTTCGCGATTTTCGACGTGGTGTTAACGAACCCGCGTGCCTTATTCGTTTGTCGGGTTTCGTCGTATTATAATTTCTTTTGCGTGACTCTTTCGTATTACGATTGTCGACCGCGGTTATAATTTCACGCGTGCGAGAATTGGAACCGCGCAGATCGTTCCGCTGCCGTTCCTCTGCCGTTCCTTGCGTTCCGATTTCTGTTTTGTCATTTTCGTTATTTAGTTATTTTATTTAAAAACGAATTGGTTAGTATTCCGAGTCATTCGATTCTTCCGACCATATTATTTTCCGTTGTCTAGAAGTATCGAGCCCGCGTGCCCGTGACTTCCTCGCGTGCGCGCTCACGCGTAGCGCCTTCACTCGTTATTTTCGGTTAAGGATGCTGCGTCTATAATTTTCGAAATTCTATTTGGCGCTTCTTATTTCTTTTGCATTGTATAGCTTCCGATTTCGACTATCGATTAATGTGAATTAATTTTAAGACTTTTGTAAACTTATGCTTGGCTTTCGCTCGCACCCTCAGTAGTACCTGAGTTAATGCTTTTGTATTATTGCTATTGAGTTTATTGACTATTGGGAATTTTGTTTGCTTAATACAGCTCTGGTGCGTTAACTAATTAATTTTGATTATTTTCTTGTAGTTTTGCGTATTCCTTTCCTCTAAGTCCTTGGCCGAGTCGTTCCTTCCTTACCTCTTGAACGCCGCGACGCTTCCGACGAGCTAGCCTCCGAAGCGGCGTACCGTGGGACGGGTAGTGGTCTGATTTAGGAATAGCGTTTGAGTTCCGGGTAACCATTAGGTTTAGTTGCGTTTTATATTCTCTTTCTTGGCCGTGGTGCCCCTATCTGATTTGCGTGGCCGTGGTGCCTTTAGGTTAGTTACGTTTTGAGATACCTTCTTTTTTCTTGGCCGTGGTGCCCCTATCTGTTGCGCTGGCCGAGTGGCCGTTAGGTTTAGTTCGCCTGGTGGCAAATTTAGTTCAGTTCGCCGGGTGGCTGCTTTAGGTTTAGTTGGCCTGGTGGCCATTGGTTACCCCGGATCCCTTATCTCTCGCGATCTTTACGGTTTCGATAACGAGCCTAGAGCTCGTGGTGCTCCTTCGAGGGTACCTGGCGCCCAACTACAATCTTTCAGAGTTTGCCGAGACCACTTACGTTCCCGATTTCCGATTTTATTGCGTTCGGTTTTGCCGACGAGCGGAATATCGTCGCAATACATATTATTATTAATTGCTTACATTACTTATATATCTAACCTAGCTTAGCATTATTTACGTTATATATATCGTTGTTGTTATTATTACTACCATTATTTTTTTTTTTTTTAATTTTATCATTATACTTACTATTATTATGAATTGCTTACATACAGAGTGTATCACCAGGAATGCACGTTTGAGATTTGCGGTGAAACGGTGCACAATTTTGAAAATCTGATGTCACAACCATTGAATATTTTTTGATTGCGCATCGAATGGGCATATTATTATTGTTCGCTCAACTTCCGGTCGCAAATAAAAAAAATTATCTTCGCCATTTCAAATGATATTGAAGCAAGTTAAATGCAAAAGTTGTAGAGCAAGAAAAAATAATAGAGATGAAAAAAAAATTCGGACGGATTGCACACATAATAAGAGAGATATTTGCGTCAGAATTTTTCTCATTTTTTGACAAATTTCTGATACTGGAGGAACGCCTTAGCTTCGTGCAGCAGCTTCACGCCGAACTCACGATTCGCAATTGTTTTGAGGTAAGCGTTCAGTCAGACGCAAACCCGTACAAGGTGGCTAAAACATATTACAATGCTGTGTTTTATTACAAGTTAGAAGCCGAAGTATTCCTGCTGTAGATTTCCGTGATCCTGGAAGTCGGTTTTCGAGTCTTCGTCTTCCTGGACGTGGATTTTCGAGACTTCGTGTTCCTCGTCGTAGATTTTGGAGTCTACGTGTTCGTCGTCGTAGATTTTGGAGTCTACGTGTTCGTCGTCGTAGATTTTGGAGTCTACGTGTTCCTCGTCGTAGATTTTGGAGTCTACGTGTTCGTCGTCGTAGATTTTGGAGTCTACGTGTTCCTCGTCGTAGATTTTGGAGTCCTCGTGTTCCTCGTCGTAGATTTCGGAGTCCTCGTGTTCCTCGTCGTAGATTTTGGAGTCCTCGTGTTCTACGTTCGTGTTCCAAAATCTACAACGAGGAACACGAGGACTCCAAAATCTACGACGAGGAACACGAAGTCTCGAAAATCCACGTCCAGGAAGACGAAGACTCGAAAACCGACTTCCAGGATCACGGAAATCTACAGCAGGAATAGTTTGGCTTCTAACTTGTAATGAAAGATAGCATTGTAGTATGTTTTAGCCACCTTGTACGGGTTTGCGTCTGACTGAACGCTTATCTCAAAACAATTGCGAATCGTGAGTTCGGCGTGAAGCTGCTGCACGAAGCTAAGGCGTTCCTCCAGTATCAGAAATTTGTCAAAAAATGAGAAAAATTCTGACGCAAATATCTCTCTTATTATGTGTGCAATCCGTCCGAATTTTTTTTTCATCTCTATTATTTTTTCTTGCTCTACAACTTTTGCATTTAACTTGCTTCAATATCATTTGAAATGGCGAAGATAATTTTTTTTATTTGCGACCGGAAGTTGAGCGAACAATAATAATATGCCCATTCGATGCGCAATCAAAAAATATTCAATGGTTGTGACATCAGATTTTCAAAATTGTGCACCGTTTCACCGCAAATCTCAAACGTGCATTCCTGGTGATACACTCTGTATATACTCTACGCCTATTATTATTATTTACGTTATATATATATATATATATTGTAACGTGGCGTCCGTGGGACGGCCAGTTACATGAAAGCATAGGGGCACGGAGAGCCGTGTCGCCGACGAAAGCCGCCTAGAGAATGCCTATGACGACGAAGGTTCGTGGCAAGGGGAAGTCGGGAAGAGAAACCGGCACCGCCGAGCCCGAACTTCGGGCGGACTCGGAGAAGATCGGCGCCGCCTGGAGACTGGCGGGCGGTGAGCGCCGAAAAGCGAAGAGCGGACCGAGGCGAGCGTAAGCGCACGAGTTCGGGTGAACTCGGGATTCCTCGGGAATCCTCGGGCCGGGGGGCCAAAAGGGGGCCACTTCGTTGTGAACCGCGGAACGGGAATACCGAAAATCGGCGGATAAGATATCGCGATTTTTCTGGTTGAAGTGTGGTGGAAGTGTGTGAGATTACAGGACCTGTTGGACAACATGGCTTTTTCCTGGACGGCGATTCGGAGCAGACTGTGGTGTGGACCAAGTCGGATGGAAAGGAATAGGAGCCGGGAAGGAAAATTGCCAGCCACCACCACCCGAGTGACGAGGAAGTGAGGTACGGTTCGCCGGAAGATCCGGTAAGTGCAGTTTTAGGCGACCGCCCCGAAGCCATACAGCCGGGGATGAAGCGCATCCGCCGGTGCATCTGGGCACGAGGAGTGGGGGGCTGCGGGCCTCACCACGCGTCCTGGCGGTTGCAGATTTGAACCGTCCACCGTCAACAGAGATGACCTCCGCGACCGCGTTTGGATTAGAATTGTATAGAGCCGCGCTCGTATACATCACCCGACTGTACTCGTTTACCTAGGCAAAATAAAAGGCCGTTGTTGGAGTTAAATGCCACCGTGTCAGTTATTACCAAAGAAGCCGGCTGATTCCTGTAGATACTCGCCGCCCTCACGTCCCCCTCTACCATGATGAAATAGGAGCTAGCGGGAAGATCCGGTCGAGAAGACTCCCGGAAGTGATGCGCCGCGGATTAAAAATTAAAGGCCCGATGAGTCGGGCTGGTGCAAGGATGCACCTGGCGCCCAAGGGATCCGCGGAATGCCACGTTGGGGTCAGGGAGATAGAACGTAGGTCAGGAAATGCGTTACAATATATATATATATTATCGTTATTATATTAATATACAGTCCATAATAAAAAAAAAAAAATTAGCAAAATTATATCTTTAATTTATATAATTAAATGCCCAGACCACGCACCTTTTTTCATGAAACAGATCTTAACACGTGTATCCAGATTTACACCGGGAATATTGTATCCTACCACCGCCACCGCCACCATAGATCTTATTATCGTGCGCATACTGGCGATCAGCCAAACGCTTCTTTCGCACAAAAGCGTCGTAGTACTCTCGGGCAATTCTATCGTTTTTCCGCAAATCAGTACTAAATACATTCTGGAAGGCATGCATCCCGAAGCCTGAGGAGAGGTAGTGTAGAAACATCATACAGAATTGGCCGCACACCGTTGACGTCTCGCTCTGAAGCTGCTGGGTGTTCCATCGGAAGGATCGACAGTTCCGTCGGAGTCTCGATGCGTGGTGATGATTCAGCGGTGGTAATCCGTAGCTGTCAAAGTAGTAGCCGTCTCCGTCAGCGTCCACGTACATTGCAACCCAATGTGCTCCTGGTTTCGTATGATCGTCCGTGTTGGCGATAATCGCAGCGGGTTTCGACCAGCTTCGGGGTATTCTATTAGCTGCGTAGACACCCGTCGTATGCTCCGATATACCGCGAAGGCCAAGGTAAAGGTCTAGCGTGTTCATATATGCGGTCCGTTATTTCGAAGCCAGAATTCAAGACGCAATGCGTTGTTCAGAGCGCAGGTGAACGATCCTCGGCTCTCCTTACAGGCGTGAACGATGCACTCGTAATGGTCACGATTCGGTGGGAAGTCCTCGTATGGTGAGTTATCGGGGGTTTCATCCAAATTTATAACCTCCCTTGCCATAACGGTCTGCAGAAAAAGTACGCTCTCCGGGCCTTGCGTGTATATGCTCCGCGAAATACCGGCAATATTTCGGAGATTGTTGTATAACTGTTTGTACGTCACACCACCGTCGAATCACTCTAGACCGTGTCGATAGCGGGTCATGGTGTTGTTCTCGCTTCTGATCGTCGGTGGTAATTCGTTGAAATCGCAGGGCGGTGAAACGATCCAGTGGCCTATGTATTTTCTTTCCACAGCCACGACGCCGATCTCCTTCGGCGCCAGACGTCCCTCGGAGTCTTTGAAGTACTCAATCTCGATCACAAAATCCATCGCTGCGGCGCTAACTCGAAGGCGTTCAACGAGAAACTAACGGCGATGCTGACGATCACAGGCGATACCGAGTGCACAAAAAGACGATGACGCATACCCTAAACTGCTGACCTATGTATTTTCTTCGATTGCTTATCCGCCGCACCCAATAAACTCTGTCAAACTGCATCGTTTCTCCAGAGTACGTAGCGCTGTCTCGTATGCACGCATAGCCCTCAGGCACCACAGTGTGACGCAACTTTCGCGTAATCTCTCAAGATGATTGAATGCCGCTAACCAGGCCTGCGACTCCAGACGCATAGGTGCACGACGCGGTAGTTCTTCCGGTGTGGGCCTGCCCCACCTCTTGCTCAATATCGTTAGCTCTGATTTGGCCATAGGGCGCCGATACGTGATGCGGCATTTTGGATTACCATCGTCGGACATGCACCATTCATGTTTCGCCAACCACTCATTGGTACATATGCGCTGCGCGTAAGGGCTATCGTTAGAACGCTGATCGCAGATAAAACCCAGCGTTACGCTACAGCGTGTGAAATCATGGTGTTCTTTATCCAGTATCGTTGCTATAGACAGTTCGGGTAGTATCACGGGTCTTACACCCGACGGCCAGCCCTTACGACAGACCATGTCGGGGTTATCGTCGCCTAGGTCTTCAATGTCCAGTGCTCCCGGTTTCGTCATGTATATTGAGGCTAGCGGTACACCCGTTAAATGTCCCAATCTCAACCACTCCCGCACGGCCTCTTTCTTTGGATCGTACTCGGGATTTGCGTACCGATAGAGGGCTCGTGTCTTCGCCCACTGCATACGTCTATGCCTCAAAAAGTCATTGTCGTCGTCGTCGTCGTCGTAGCGAGCCATTTCTTTTTCTACGGTAGCTGTCGGTAAATTTTTCACTGTAATGATTCTACTGCTTTTCTTAGACTGTACATCGCTGCCTGCTCGCGCGTGCCCCATCTGCGTGTTTTCTTTTTCACAGGATCATCTTAACGCTGATGCAGATGCACCCAGCAGTACAGTGATTCACGTGAATCACTCGCTATAGGATATCAGCATCTCGTCATCTTTGATACATTCTGCGATATCAGCAGTATCATGGCCATAGGCTCTTTGTTCGCTGCATCCTATAAAAACGGGGTGTGGCTATGGGTGGCGGTGGTGGGGGACATGCTCGCCAATATTTCGATGACCTGCTTTTTAGATATTGCCTTAGACAGTACTGCTCAGACCCTCGCACCGATCGTATAATAGTATTTACTACAATCATGTACAAGAAGCAAGTACTGCTGCCCACTGCGTACGGTCTAAACCGATCGTTTTCGAAGCAAGTGATCACCGGCCTCTCTCTAAATCGTTCGGGAAGCTTATCACCTGTAATACGCATCGTTAATCAAGATTATTCCGGCGTGGAGTTTGAACCTACCGAATGGTCCATCATCACCGACCACTTCCCCGTCATCGACAAGTTCTTCACCGCCGAGGATAACATCAAGGAGGTACCCGAGACTTTTAACAGTCCTATTCTCATGACCACTCATGAGATAGTCTTCACGTACTCATACGGTGAGCGGGCAATTATTATCAAGCCGGCAATCCCTGTGTCTACGGACAACGATGGCTCAGGTGTTAAAAGAGCTAGGGCATACACACCTACGGTTGTGATGAAGAGGGTGTCCTACCTCAATCTCCAGAGTGTCTTGCGCTGCGTAACCTTGCAAATAACCAAGCTACGCGAGATTACCGCCAGTGCTAACAACTGTAAAGACACGTTGATTGCGGAACTCGATCGTCGCGGAGATGACACCTCCTCCAGGGACAGCATATTGGGCGATCTTCGACAGACTCTGGAGAAGAAAGACCTGTGGTCACCGGCGCTTAATCAATTATTGTTGGAGCTGTTGTCCCTGTATAACCACGAGTACCTCTCCTTCGTGCGGAGCACCATGGAGGACCAGAACAACCATGCATAAGATTTATTTTCTTAATAAAACTGTAGGCTTGATGATTCTTGCATAATATATTTTTATTTTTAAAAAAATCTGTTTTTTTGTTTGTTTCCTGCACCTCCATCTCACCATATCTTTGCAATAATTTATAAAGCATTAAGCGTTTTCCTCTGTACGTTGTTATTCGACGCTACCGCACACCTGCAGGGATTCTCACTGAGATAAATACATTCTTCAAAGACGACCTGAACCATGAGTACGTCATTGTTCGGAGAATGTCTTGAGCATAACATTCTTAAAGTCACGCGGCTTGGGAATCGGGGGGACCAGGCCTTACCAATTAATCAGAATACGTTTTTACGACTTTAAGCAGACTCGCGTCAACAATGCGGTAATAATCGAAAATGTATTCACGCGCTACAGCTTTATAATATACATAAGGGGCCTTACAAAATACGGTGTTCTATTTTACCGCGGGTACACTTATCTCCTTAGGGTAATTAAAAAAAAGTTACCGACCGGTGGTCAGTGCATAGTTACCGACCGCGATATGCCCCTGGGGACATACAACACCGCTGCTATTGAGTTTTGGGCCTTAGGACCAGGGCTGCGTGGTGGAGGAGCTCGGCATAGGGCGGTGGTGGGGAGAACAGACTACGCGGGCGAGGGGGTGGCGCCGTAGTGCGGTGCGGGGGACACAGCGCGGCGCGCTCCTTGACTCATAGGGGACAGTGGTGGGGGATTTGTTATGACTCTCCAGAGTGGCCTGTAACTACTCACGTTAGTCAAGATCGAGATGAGGTTCGAGAAACAGTCCGTCAGGTTACCCGTAACGAACTTTGACAAAATCGTGCGAGTAAAGGAGAAGAAGGAGGTCAAGCGATACGGTGAATTACTGCCAAACAGTGTACGAGAAGTGTTTTGCGGACCATCCAATTGCGACAAGACGAACGCACTGCTCGCTCTCATAACCCATCCCAACGGATTAAGATTCGAAACCGTCTGCGTATACTCAGAATCGCTTGATCAGCCAAAGTACAATTTTTTAGAACGTTTACTCGCGTCCGTGGACGGCGTCGAGTACTTTCCCTTTACGGAACACGAACAAGTGCTGCCACCGAATGAGGCACGTCGAAACTCGATAATTATTTACGACGACATAGCTTGCGAGAAGCAAGATAACATCAGAGCCTTCTTCAGCATGGGGCGGCACAGGGACGTTGACTGTTTCTATCTCTGTCAGACGTATGTTCGCATTCGCAAACATCTGGTACGGGACAATGCGAATCTGCTGGTGCTCTTTAAGCAGGATGAAATGAATCTCAAGCATGTTTACGATGACCATGTAAACACTGATATGACTTACGCACAGTTTAAAGACCCGTGCTCGAAGTGCTGGAACGGTGATAAGTATGGGTTTCTCGTGATCGACAAGGACAGCGACCTCGACGCTGGTAGATACAGAAAAGGATTCGATTGTTTCGTGAGCATAAATGAGTGATCATTGAAAAAAGTGAATGCAGTAACGTTTTGGATTCAGCAGTGTCAACATGCAAAGAAAACTTCAGGAGCAAAAAGACGTTTTACGCCAAATCGCTAAAGCCGGCGATGCGATTCGTAAAAAGCATAGAATGCTAAAATTGGGCAGCGAGAACGTCGAACAGACGATGAGTGAGGTTTTGAAACCGGTAGGGACTCCACTGCAGAAACTAGTGACTGCATCTCAGCCGGAGCATAATCTTATCAAGGACAAGATTAAGGATGCAGTAAAGCAAGACGTAGAAGCGGATGATACGTTTAGATCGGTAGATGAATCCTTCAAGTCGCTAAAGAATGATTCTTTCGAAGAAGAAGAGGAAGAAAAGGAAGAAGGTAAACATGATGACGAAGGAGATAACGATGGCGCAGACGTACCCGTTGATCAGAACGATCGTACGCAACGGTATCTCGATATGCTGCTATCGAGGGAGAATAAACAATTGGATACCGCCTATGGTGTGCATAAACTCGCCATGAACAAATTGATGATAGGCAGTTCGCCTATCACCTTTGAGGGTGATCGAATCCATGTAGGCGATACGAGTTACTTGAAAACTGCGGGTTTGATCGAACTCTTGTTCAGGAAGGTACCTGACGAGACTAGTATAACCCAGGATGACTTGGACAATTACAAAAACATTATTCTAACGACGAATGCACATAGAAAGTACTATAAACCTGATGGTGCAATTCGTAAGAGCAAGAGTTTCAAATTTAATAACGTTATTGCAAAACTGATCGAACAACCCTCTGTAACGGGTAAAGGTATAGTACCGCGGTACATGATCGCTGCCAAGGACGAACGAACGGATTACGTGTACTGGGATGATCCCAACGAGCTGGTAGACTGCCTTCGCCTGCTCCTTGCGTCTCGGGAAGCTGGTAACCCCAGTCACTCGAACAAAATCGTATCGATTATCGAAGAAGTGCGTGAGGCGGGTATCATTTATTAATTCGATGAAACGATCACGATCGTCACTTTGAATATGAGCGTCGACGTGTTTGGACGTCAGGTGAGTAGCAGGACCGCGGTTACGAGTAGCCGTGGTCTCCCTAGCGTTGGGCTCAAATTCACTGCTGCTGGACACTACGACATTGATAACAAGAGGCTGTGCAACGTCACCAATCTCAAGGAGGAAAACGATGCTGTGACCTTGAACATAATGAAAACTGTAGTGAAGCAGGAACTGAATACCGTGTTTCAAGTGACTGCCGGAATGCGCAATGATATCGATATCAACAACTTGATGATTCAATCTCTCGATTCTACCACGAAAGATGCGTTGAAAGGTCTGCAAGCTGATATCAAGCCAGGACAAGAATTGCCTTTTCGCAACTCTCTGATTATTTCCCAGCTGGACACCAGACTGAGTGCACTGGAGAATGGACGGGAAAAAAATTAGCGGTGGTGAAGGAACTGCATAGACCTGCCAGGAGGATTTACCAGCGCCGGCACGTTGACGTCGGCGGGCTGGACGAGACTTGGCAAGCGGATCTCGTCGACATGTCGGCGTACGCCGGAGAAAACGATGGATACAAGTATTTGCTCACCATCGTCGACATATTTTCAAAGTTTGCTTGGGCCGTGCCGACCAAGACCAAGAACGCTAAAGACGTGACAGCAGCTATGAGATTTGTACTGGCGAAGGGTCGAATCCCGAAGAAATTGCACGTTGACCAAGGCCGAGAGTTTTGCAATTCCGAATTCAAGGATCTCATGCAAAAACACGGTATTACCCTGTACTCGACATTCAGTAACTTGAAGGCATCGATCTGCGAACGCTTTAATCGTACTCTGAAAAGTAAGATGTGGATGCAGTTTAGCCTACAGGGCAATCACCGATGGCTGGATATCTTATCGGACTTGGTATCCTCTTACAATAACAGTAAGAATCGCACCATTGGTATGAAACAGGCGGATGTGACTGCTCGTAACGAGAAGAAACTATTGCAACGGGTGTACAAGAAATTCAAAGTCAAGTCCACACTTAAAGGATCAAAGTTTAAAGTCGGCGACAGAGTACGAATCAGCAAATTTAAACACATTTTCGAGAAAGGTTACACACCCAATTGGACAACCGAAATTTTCACCGTAAGTCGAGTGAAGAATACCGATCCGGTGACGTACAATCTCAAGGACTACCAGGATCGTCCCATCGAAGGTGGCTTCTACGAGCATGAACTTACCAGCGTCAAGAATCCCGACATATATCTTGTGGAGAAGATACCGAGGAAACGTGGAAACAAGCTATTTGTGAAATGGTTAGGGTTCGATGGTTCGCACAATAGTTGGATCGATAAGTCGTATTTTTAAGGTGTTTGAAATAAACCAGAACTAAAATAGTTGTTACGTCTTGTTATTTATATTTTCTTACAGACTATTTACATTTGTACATTCTTATTATATATCTTACATTCTATGACCCCACGGAAGCGTGTCGGTCTTATCAGGAAGAATGACCCTTTTGTCGTCATTCCAGCTCAGTGCTATTTTTTGTTGTTTTACTGTATAAACTTTATGTTGTTTACTCTGAATTAAATTTGAGTTTTAACTAAATTTTTGTGGTATGAAAGACATTGTTTATAATCGTTAAAAGTGATTGTCTTTAGTGTAGATCCTTTTACTCCTTTAGCTCGCTTTTTATCTTTGCCTTCTCCTAACACTCTGAATGAATACAATTTTGCTCGTAATCCTATAAATTCAGTCATAATTTTCCCATTGTTTTCATCCTTCATCAAACCCAATATTTTTTTATTTGCTAGTGGTATGCCGTAAACATTATCTGGGGGATAGTCTGAAGTATCGAATTTAGCTAGATCCCGTTTGATATAATCATATACTACTGTGGGAAAAAAATAGTAAGACTTTTGATGTTGAAATTTCGCGGGGAATAGCTATGCTTCTATATTTTTTTGTAGGGTGGTAGCACTGTTAGTGACATCTGTGTGAAGTTCCATGTTCATATGTATCATATGTGTTGAGATACGCGTGGTTTTGTAAACACGAAAAAGTGCATTCGTCGATTTTTACAATGAGTGAAATTATTCAACAAAGGAGCGCGATTAAATTTTGTGTGCGAAATGAATTTTCTGCTGCAAAAACGTTCAGAATGGTGCAAAAGGCCTTTGGCAACAATGCAATGTCCACAGCAGGTGGTTTTGATTGATACAAATTGTTCAAAGAGGGTCGGGAACGCGTCGAAGACGAACCACGCTCTGGACGACCATCAACATCAACTGACGATGCTCACGTCAATGAAATCAAGGATCTTGTGCTTGAAAATCATCGATTAACAGTTAGAAACCTTACTGATCTTGTTGGAATATCAGAAGGATCGGTGAAAACCATTTTGATAGAGCATTTGGGCCTCAGACGCGTCAAATCTCGGTTGATACCGAAAACACTGAATTGTTTGGAAAAACAGCGTCGCATTGATGTCTCTGAAACAATGCTTTCTGATTAAAAATTCGACCCTTATTGTCCCGCAGCCACCTTATTCGCCCGATTTAGCACCATGAGACTTCTGGCTATTCAGTAAACTCAAAAACCCACTCCGAGGGCACCATTTCGAGTCAATTGAGGACATTCAACGCGAACCGCTGCACGCTTTGAAAGCCATCTCGGAAAAGGACTATTCGGACTGTTTCGAGAATTAGAAAAAGCGTTGGCATAAGTGTATTGCATCGAAGGGGGACTACTTTGAAGGCGATGAATTTGATTTGGAAAAATAGATAAAGATTTTAGAAGTTATAACCAAAGTCTTACTATTTTTTGCCCTTAGTAGTATGTTCGGAACGGTAAAATGATAAAGCAGACTGTCAGTGTCAGTATGCATTAATTTA
Source organism: Cephus spinipes (assembly GCA_963971525.1). Lineage (NCBI taxonomy): Eukaryota > Metazoa > Arthropoda > Insecta > Hymenoptera > Cephidae > Cephus > Cephus spinipes. The sequence goes on from OZ020578.1 coordinate 9,919,091, forward strand.
GCTTGGTTACCAAACGTATTCTTTATGTAATTATAATGGAAGTCATAAATATATATTTTGGAGAGATCGAGAATGGAAAATCCTACATATATTGGCTTATTGAACTTAACCCTTTCCGGACGAGTGTCGGCAAATAGCCGCCCAAGTCTTTTTATCGTTGCGGACGCGTGTCGGCATATAGCCGCCCAATTCTCGCGCTGCGGCTGGCGTACATCTGTCGTCCTTAGCGATGGTGTCTTATTTTCCATACGATGTAAACATACAATGTAAGACCATGGTAGGGCCAGAACGAATTTCAATTTGTCAAGTCAGTCTTTCAGTATCACTATCAGAGAAACCAGCAAAGTTTTCCACATATTTTATATCGTATAACATCCTACACACGAAGGCTAAAAGATCCAGAGACATAGTTCAATAGTGATAGTTCTGATGAGTTTCAATTTGAATCTGACAACACAGCTTCATCCAGTGGAAGTGAAATCCTTGCAACAAGGAATGCACTCAGGCATTTCAATGTGCGCAGTGATAGTAGCAGTAATGACGAAATGAATATTCAGGAAAATGATAGCAGTAGTGATAACGAATGGACAAATGTCACAACCCACGATATCATTCCACAAACAATACAATTTAGTTTTTATGAATAAACTAGTTGAGTGAAGCTTTAATTTTTAAAACGCAAACGTGCGACGTGAAAATTTTCTTTACTGGGCGCTCCAATACCTGTCGTCCACAGCGACGCTCGGTCGTCGAGCGGCTTCGTCCGCAAAGGGTTAATTTTAACACGACTGAGCTCAATTATTACCGTATCTTCGTCGAAGACAGTGCAGCTATGGAAATTTGGTTTCGCTATGAGAGCCTTTGCTCCATACCTTCCATCCCATTTCGTAATGAGCCTGACATCTTTTTGTTTTCTAACATTTTCCATTGTCTTGCCAAAAACCGAATTATTCATAAGTTTAAAGAAGTTCTTTTCAAACTCATTATTCGACTTTTTTCTCATTTCAGTGTTCAAATCTATGTATTTTTTGAGCCACGGTGACTGCCTAAATTTTAGAACACGGTGAATTTTCGTTAACTTCATACCCAATGTCAAACACTGTTTCAAATTTCGATAATGAATTATGTATCTTTCTTTTGGGAGGAGTGTTGTCATCAATTTTGATTTGTTAGATCCTGAAGGAGTATACTGCTCTGGACATAGTGGTAAATCTCTATGGAGTTCTTGAAGCTCGATCGGATACTCCAAATCAACTTCGAGTATATAGCCCGTAAGAGAATCATCGGGAATATTGCAAATATGTAGTTTTTCAAAATTTTCCTCCCACTCGAAAGAGTCCAATGGCAAAAACTGACTCATAGCTGCACCGTATAAGTTATTTACATCGTAATACATAAGATATGACTCATCTTTGCTTGGATCGAACTCTGCGCCCATAAATCTGTTGTTCGCTTTGGTATATCTGTTTGAGCATTGAGCTACGCCACCTCGAATTCCTCTCTCAATGAATAGCAACATCTCTACGTCGGTTAACAACTCAAGTTCGACACCGGTACACTTAAGCATAGCATCAAAAGCAAGACCTGGTGCAGTATAATGTTACGTTTCACTCTTTATAATTATCAATGACAAAACACATTATATTATTTTACACATTATAATCATTTAATCATATAATCATTAATGTAACAATATTATGAACGTTACACTAACAATATTAAATATTGTATTTTACTTTGTTAATATTGAACAATGATAAATAAACGGATAAGCCTGAATCTTCTCGGATAACATTCAAGGAGATTCAAATTACGGAGTACGACTTGGTATGTTGATTATCGGAAAAGGGTTAGCTATCAATCGATATATTAAGAATTTTGAAGAAGGGGAGTCACATTGACCAATCAAAAGTAGTTTTACTGCTATAAAAAGGGAGCCAGAAGTAGCATTCGGGGATGTGGTTAAAAGGAGTTTAAGAGAGCAACATTAGAGTTGTCGGGTGTGTTAAAACATATTCAAAGTTCCAATTAGAGTCGTGAGTGAAATTAAAATATACCAAGTACCTCTAAATCTTATCCAAGTTACCAAAATCAGAGTATTTACAAATACTTGCAACCTTCCCGGATAGAACTGAAGCCGTCATATAGGGCCTCTATCCATCCTTACTATTTCCAAAAAGGTAGAACTGAAGCCGGATTTAGGGCCTCTACCTTATCCTACCAAATCATTAATATAAATCGAAATTTCGATCAACATTCCATACATCATCAGGACTTGGATAGGACTGATTCATACCGAACGACCTAATTGAGATTCAATCGCATACTGAGGGAATTCCAAATATACTTGTTATACAAAATCTGAGTAAGTACAGACTTATGCCTAAACGAAATGGTAGAAAGGTTCAATTATATAAAATATTCAGACAATTAGATAAACCATACACTCAAAAACAAGCAAAACCAACGAGCCAAAAGGATCTTGACGCGACAAAATATCAAGTTGACGAACAAAATAATTCTATTCAGTACTTACCGTGGAAATTGATTCCCATAGAATATTCAAGTTTACCAAAAGATCTACCTACTGAAGAATCACTTAAAAATAGATTATTCCCTGATCCGCGAAGACACATCTTGAGGAATTATCAAAACTCCAAATCATAAAATTCGATAGGCCTTGTATTAACACGTGGACGTGCTGTTAAAGTAGACCGAACCAACGAATCATCCTTTATATTACAAATCTCATTTACGATTGCTTGATTTTCCGGATTTAGCAATCGTAACAATAATAATGAAGAGGATCTAGATTGTATATAGAGGAACAATTACGTCTGAAATTTTCAAAGATGTCAGCCAAAAGTAAAACATCCGTTTTCAAATACAAATCAGAATATTCACCCAATGTTTTTATGTGAAAAGTTTGCCAAACTTTAGATGCATGTACATAATCTGAGTCTGAAATTTCTTCATTATTTAATTCCGAATAAAATTTTTCTTTAGGTGGTAATTGCTCATTATTGAGTTTTATCCAACTGTCCACGTAATCGTTAGGAAAAACACCTTTTCTCGTTATTAAGTTAAACTCTTCTTCACTGTTGCAATGCTTATGTATGATTAATTTTTCACTACTTTTCAAATAAGAGGCTAATTTGTCAATAAACCTAAATGAATCGATAAATCTGAAATTTACGATTGTATCTTTAACGCTTTTCGTAAAGGATATATATCGTTCTTTGTTTACTGGCAATAAGTTCATTGAACCTTCGAAGGATGTTGCTAAGGCTTTGATCAAGAAATGCGAGTCATAACCAGATAAGTTATGAAACACAACAGGAATGGTATGCGAGTTCTTATAATTTAAATTACAACTCTGATGCGCAGCACCCCGATATTTACCCGTAAAATGGCAATGATCGCGATGCTTGATATCATCAGATGTGAACGGTTTTTCGCAAATGTGGCAAGTCTGTGTAGAATAAAATTCACTTTTCTGTTGAAAATTCAATGGTTCCATAGATACGTTGCGCTCAAGATGAAATTCTACGAATTGAGCTAACTCTTGTAATTCGTTCATAAACCACTGTATACAATTATTTCCACGATTGGCTTTAAATTTGGAGATGGAGTCGTCAAAGTTACATTGTAGATAGTACGCGATACTGTGTGGAACATGCTTTTGATAGACCGTTGTGTTTGACGATTTAGAAACATTCGTTACTGACTCTAAAATACATTCAATGTCAGCGTATATAACAAACGGTACAGTTTCGTTGTGTTTATAATTTTTGAATTTTAGAATTTTATCCTTTTCATTTGGTAATTCTACTCTACATTTATTTATATAGGGTGTTCCGAAACTACCTGACCCGGTGGGTATGGCGGTGTTCGGAAGGCTTCAGTGATCACGAAAATGACCTTCCTTTTGTACGGAAGGTCATAGTTTTTAAATGGGAGCAGGTCAAAGTTGACCAATAAGAGGAAAGCGTCAAGAGAAATGTAGGCACCTGCGAACTCTGAGTTTTCTTCCCTCGCTTTTGTTTCTCGGTGGCTTCGGGCAGGATGACGTCAGCCGAAGACATGCCTATTGGAAACAAGAAACAAGCCACCGAGAAACAAAAGCGAGGGAAGAAAACTCAGAGTTCGTAGGTGCCTACGTTTCTCTTGACGCTTCGTTCTGATTGGTCAACTTTGACCTGCTCCCATTTAAAAACTATGACCTTCCGGACAAAAGGAAGGTCATTTTCGTGATCAGTGAAGCCTCCCGAACACCGCCATACCCACCGGATCAGGTAGTTTCGGAACACCCTGTATTTATACAGTCGAGTCTAAGTTTTTGAAAAGAAGTTTCTGTTTTGAAGCCACATAGGCATCTGTCGCACAGTCTGGTACGATGCTCGCGCTTTGAAATTTGAGAACTCAATAAGCGAGACAGATTTCGGATCCAAGCAAAGTGGTAAACATTACAATCTGTGAAATTTATTTCATCTCCATTCGAATAAATTTCTGTTTCTAGCATAAGTAGGTGAATCCTTTCTTTATCTGATTTTTGCTGACTTACATAGGTAAATTGGTACTATTTCATTACCACTATCGCTCTCTATTCCATAAACATTTATTGCCAAATCATTCATTTTTTCGAATTTTGGAATATCCTTTAAACCAATGGGAAAATTTAAACCTTCATACCTTAGCACTTAGCTGAAGTGGCGATACGAACTAATCCTGTCTACATGAACATTTTTTGGATAAAGAGCTGCAGTAACGGATCAGAGAAAGCAATATAGATCACTATTTCTAATGTTCACAACTGCTTTTTTATTTTGCACATCCTTTGGTAGTTCGATGAAGGTAGACAGGACACCATGTATTGGAGTATATTTGTTGATGTTCACAGCCAAGTTTATAATTTCAAGCAATGACCAGCCTGATTCCCTCTCTTGAAAGTCTTCAATTTTTGTCAGTATTTTTTCTCGCACATTTGTGTTGAACCAATCACTAATATCGGTGGATGGTAGAATAACTTCGTTCCTGGTGTTGAAGAACTTTAGTTCTTCGACAATATCTCCAGCTTTCATGGTCTCGAACTTACAGGACAAAACGACGATTACTTTTAAATTTCCCTCCTTCCGAAGTACGTTTTTCACTCTAGCAATGAACAGTTTTCTTCAATCTTCCAAGAAACGGCCCAAGTCCTTGTGTCGCAAGTTTGCAATGACTCCAATCCTTATTCTTCCCTTAAAGGCAGATTCCAAGTCATCCCAACGCACTCTGTCACTTCTTCTCTCTCTCGCCGTTCCTCCACCTCTTTTTTGAAGTTGTTTAAATTTTTCGTTCAGAGATTTAAGTATTCCAATGGTTGTCAAAATTTTGGTTTTCTCTCCAATCGTAAGCGTAACGTTTCTCAACATTTTATTCAAAAGTCGAATATTTTGAGTACCAAACTTCGTCCATTTCTCAATTTCTGCAATCTATGATCCCTTCTTCAAAAGTTTACATGCTCCTTCCATAATCTCTATCAACTTTTCACACTTTGCAGAATCCATCTCGTTAATAGCAATAATGCACTTGAAGGTTTAACAAACAATGATCGCTGTGCATCATCGAAGGGCCTTTTATACGAAGATTTCAAGGTTTTCCTGGAATTGTTTTGCATCGGTTCGAGCGATAAGACACCTACCCGAATTGCGCACTTTGAGCTCGAACTCTACATCAAAAAGTTTCCGAAGTGCGCGAAGGGTCGCTTATCTTCTGCGAGTAATTCGATACTCTGAATAACAAGTCCAAAACAGTGTCCGGCTGACGCCTGAAGTCTTCAGGGGGGTGGGGAGAGTCATCGAAAGCTTCGGGGCGGGGGCTGCCATTCGAAATCTGCATGGAGGCTTCCTGGAATCGAATGGTCGACTAATTTGCTGAAATCGATGCTGCTGTTGCATCCTCGATGCGCAATTCCGCGAGATAACGTTCGAGGTCAAAACGGCCGAAGGCTGCCGTTTGAAATCTACACGGATCGGGATGGAGGAAGGGGGCCCATCGAAGCTTCTTGAAGGCTCCCCGGGATGGGAGGCAAGGGGTCGCCTCAAAACGTCGCGCGAGAGGACCGCCGGCTCTAGGAGCGATCCTTCCCTACTAAGCACGGACATGAACCGTCGAAGCTTCCAGAATGTTCTAGAAGCTTCTAAAATGTTCTAGAAGGTTCTCGATCGTATGTAATTCCTAGAATCGAACGCAAAATTTCGAAGAATCGAATTGAGCGAAAATTCTTAGAATTGAGGGGTTCTGATGACGTCACTTCCGGAAATCGTAGAGCTCACGACGGCAACTTAGCACCGACACCCACCTTCGAAGGTTCTAGAGTGTCGGTACAGGTCGGTTACAGGAATCGTGGTCCAGAACCGGCCCTGCTATCAAGAGACTCGGTCGAGTCTCGCGCCAAGTACAGGCAACCCGCCGTACGGGGCACGGCCCGCCGAGACTCTTTACTCGAAGCATCGCTTGTACCTGTGTTTCGACTCAAATATCTTATGAACGGCTGTATGTGAGAAAAATGTATTGATACATTCACTGTAGAAATCGAAGGTTCTGAATTGATTGTCACCAAATTCAATACGATTAGTGTACAGGATGAAGACGTATTCACATGGCGAGCGAGATGATTTTATTTCAGGTCCGTCGTCGTCGTCGTCGTCTTCGCACGTCCATCGCATTTTTTACACAACAGATGGCGCTGACTGCTGTGCCTTCTTTACCTATTTATACTCTGTATGGTGTTAGTAATTTATGAATACACAATACAATCAAATACACTTTATAAGTGAAGCTACCGTTCATACCGAAATTCCAGTTAGTATAAGGGTGCTTTCACAACAGTATAGAATTATTCAGTTTTTAATAGCATTCATGTGCAGCGCGCAGATATGGGTGTATGTATATGTGTGCTTCGGCATAGTTCCTCGTATTTCAGGTGACAGTTTGTCCAGGTGTTCCGCTTCGTAGTTTTCTGTATCTAGATCGCGGACGTGGAAGTCCAGGGTGTCCAGATGTTCCGCTCCGTAGTTTCCTGTATCTAGGTACTGGATGTGGAAGTCCAGGTATTCCGCTCCGTAATTTCTTGTGTCCAGGTGTCGGACGTGGAAGTCCAGGGTGTCCAGATGTTCCGCTCCGTAGTTTCTTGTATCTAGGTACTGGATGTGGAAGTCCAGGGTATCCAGGTATTCCGCTTCGTAGTTTTCTGTATCTAGGTGTCGGATGTGGAAGTTCAGGGTGTTCAGGTGTCCAGATGTTCCGCTCCGTAGTTTCTTGTATCTAGGTACTGGACGTGGAAGTCCAGGGTGTCCAGATGTTCCGCTCCGTAGTTTCTTGTATCTAGGTACTGGATGTGGAAGTCCAGGGTATCCAGGTATTCCGCTTCGTAGTTTTCTGTATCTAGGTGTCGGATGTGGAAGTTCAGGGTGTTCAAGTGTCCAAATGTTCCGCTCCGTAGTTTCTTGTATCTAGGTACTGGATGTGGAAGTCCAGGGTGTCCAGGTATTCCGCTCCGTAGTTTCCTGTGTCCAGGTGTTGGATGTGGAAGTCCAGGGTGTCCAGATGTTCCGCTCCGTAGTTTCTTGTATCTAGGTGTCGGTCGTAGAAGTCCAGAAAAGTGTGCAACAAGCTTTGGCGCTTCGCTCAAACTATAGTATCCTCTCTGTTGTTCGCACGGCCTGAGGTACGTAAATAATCCAGCACACTCTCCTCTCTTACGTTTACCACACGGCTTCAACAAGCTGGACACCATTAACGACGCTTATATGCATTAAAGATTACATTTTCTTTAGAAATTTGTATATGTCTTTATGCATTTCTAGAAAAAGGGACTTACAAATTAAATTTATGTGCGATTAAACATTTTCGACACCGCAATATATTTTTCTGATTAGCAACATCATAATGCATTTACATTTTATATCCGTGACAATATAGATTTCAGTGCTTAATACTGCTATGTCCCGTTGAACAACAAAAACTTGTGATATCCCCCAAAAAACACTTACGTGTAAAAAACTACGCCAAGTACAGGTGTGCTGTGTATTCCTCTAATAAAAAGTATTGATATCAGATTTTTGAGGCCAAGTACATAAGTCACTACATGTTTGCCTATTATATGATCTAGCACTGGCCCATCATTTTAATTGTATTTTCAAAATTTCCTATACGTTTTCAATACTCTTTTACATTACTACTGTTTCTCGTAGTTGATTATGAATTAATGGTTATTTAATAATTAATAAAACTTTAGCTGATTCCTTATCGAGTACTACTTGGCGGGTCCGTGCAATTGTTGATATAAATTTGCATTCATAATGCCAGTCATTAAACTCAAAACCAATGTCAACTTTCTATATAGAGCTTATTAACGATAACTCGTTAATAATAATCACGGTAAAATCTTAATAACAAACATATAATTTTAGGATACTATTAGTACGTTCAAAGTAAGTACTTTGGAATTTCTGGCACGGACCCGCCAAGTAGTACTCGATAAGGAATCAGCTAAAGTTTGATTAATTATTAAATAACCATTAATTCATAATCAACTACGAGAAACAGTAGTAATGTAAAAGAGTAGTGAAAACGTTATAGGAAATTTTGAAAATACAATTAAAATGATGGGCCAGTGCTAGATCATATAATACGCAAACATGTAGTGACTTATGTACTTGGCCTCAATAATCTGATATCAATACTTTTTATTAGAGGAATACACAGCACTCCTGTACTTGGCGTAGTTTTTTACACGTAAGTGTTTTTTGGGGGATAGCAATTGCTACACGCCTTTGAAAGTCGAATGTTTGTGTTGTCACGTGTTATGTTGTGTTGTATAGTGTGGTATGTGTGATGTGTTTAGTGATTATGTATTCGGAGATCAGGTCTCCGCGGTTCGTCATTTCCGCAGTATTTTTTGACTCCAAACCCTCTCCGAATACGTGTGCGTGCGTGTAATTGTGTGTGAGAGAGTGTGTTTTTGAATTTAATATTTTAACGAGTTTCCCCGTACTCGTATTAACGTCCGACACCGCGACGGCATACTTTTAATCGCGTTCGCGATCGCGTTTTACTTTTTCTCCTCATCGAACTTACAATGTATTCGTTCTATCCTTCTCCTCCCCGGGCTACATTAGTTTCTGTCTGTTTTTATCTTCCCCACGGCTCACTGTTTTCTATCTGTCCTTCTCCTTCTCGGGCTACATTAGTTTCTGTCTGTTTTTATCTTCCCCACGGCTCACTGTTTTCTATCTGTCCTTCTCCTCCCTATGGCTTATTGGGGCCCATTTGTCTCCTCCTTTCTTTCGGTCGCGATTTTCATTTGTTTCTTCTCTTACTTCAAAAAAATTTAACGCAGAAGTCAGTCTAACTTTTCTAGTCGTTCGGTCCACGTGCGCGGAGGACTTTAAATCGTTAACTACTTTAAACACTAAAATGTCGCGTTTATCTGAATGTGAAATGGGAAGGGTACTCGAATTGTTTAATGCTGGCCTGTCCCAGCGAGAGATCGCGATAAATTTAGGAAGAAGCGTTTCGGTTATAAATCGATGTTTGAAAAGATATCGCGAGACCGGGGAAGTGGCTTATCGGCACGGCGGAGGCCGATCAAGGGTGACGACGCGGCGCGAAGATTCCGCGATTGTTTGGGAAGCGCGGCAAAATCCATTTACATCCGCGACGGCGATCGCGAAGACAGCGGTAACACATTGTAGTGTTTCGCGGGTCACGGTAACGCGTCGTTTAGTTGAACGCGGAGTTAGGTCGTTCCGTTCAGTAATTAAACCCGAACTGAGTAATATTCATAAAAATAACCGCGTAAACTTTGCCGTTAATCACCGGGAATGGTCTGACGAAGACTGGGGTAGCTGCATGTTCGCGGATGAATCAAAAATGATGCTAAAAAGTACGACACATAGGCGCGTTTGGCGGCGTACCGGAGAACGCCTCGAAGATAAATGTATTACACGCGACGCGATAAATTCACGGCAGTCGATTATGATTTGGGCGGGAATCATGATCGACTCGCGAACGGACATTGCAATTTTTCGTAACGAAACCGTCAATTCGGAGGCTTACGTGAATAGAATTTTGCGGCCGGTAGTAATGCCTCTCGCGCGCCACCTCGGTAATCAATTCGTTTTTATCGACGACAATGCGCCGGCGCATCGGGCGAAAATTGTTTCCGAATTATTAAATGTAAACAACATTACACGATGCTTGTGGCCCGCGTATAGCCCAGATTTAAATCCGATCGAAAACATCTGGGCTATTTTAAAATCCCGTGTTCGCACTCACGATCCGCCGCCTGCAACGTTGGACCAATTAGAAGCGGTGATAGTCGAGGAATGGCAGGCGATTCCTCAAAACGCGATCGCGAACGCGATTAAAAGTATGCCGTCGCGGTGTCGGACGTTAATACGAGTACGGGGAAACTCGTTAAAATATTAAATTCAAAAACACACTCTCTCACACACAATTACACGCACGCACACGTATTCGGAGAGGGTTTGGAGTCAAAAAATACTGCGGAAATGACGAACCGCGGAGACCGGATCTCCGAATACATAATCACTAAACACATCACACATACCACACTATACAACACAACATAACACGTGACAACACAAACATTCGACTTTCAAAGGCGTGTAGCAATTGCTATTTACACTTGCTACACACCATGAGCCTATCCATCTACCTCCTCGTGGTGAAAGTTGGGCAACGTAGAATTCTCATGGGGTATACCAAAGAGTTCTACGGCCGAAGACGGAAGGTTTTTTAAATTAATTGTTAATCTATTTAAGGTACCTGCAGAATCGAAACGCTTGTATGTTTTATTCCAGCATTAATGACTCTCCCGCTAAGCTATGAGAGGTACGGGGGAGACCTCGCATTTTTTTTCAGGAAATTTTTCTAGGCAGATTTTTTTATTTTTCATATTTCTTTTATTCTTAATTTAAATTATGCATGGTAATTGAGAGGTTTAAGATACAAAAGAATATGAAGAAAAAGTAAGAAAATTAACGTGAAAAAATCATTGAATAAAATAACCAATAAATAAATAAATAAACAAATAAAAGAAACAATGGAAAATAAAAAAACAAACAAATTGTTTTAATTAATATTTTTAAAAAACTTCTAGTATGCTCCATTGTCAGCGCAGCGGATCGTACGGTCCTGAGCGGTTGCCCCGCTACACGTCTCTCCGCACCTCGGGCGGCCCACTATCCCCACCACGCGCGCCTAGCGATTGTCCCCCGAGTACCTCGAGCGGAACTCGCAAAATTTAGGCGTTTTTTCAAACGGATCATTTAACCCCTTAGCGTACTCGTATTTGGATGTTTAAAAGCGCGTTTTAATCGTTGAAACCTCAGCTACAACGTGGATAAAAATGAAACTTCTATTTCATCGCTTTCCTAATGAAAAATGGCGGGGAAGCTTCGGGTGCGCTTGCGAAAGCTCGAGATCTCCGTCACCGGATCATCTCCGAGAACAGTAATTTTGTGAGAATCTGCAGTATCATTAAAGATGATATCATGCAAAAACTGGACCAGATTGGTCGGCGCGTTCGGAAGTTATGGCCATTTAAGTGTTTTCACTTCAAGGGGGTGTAACTCCCCCTAGAGTGATCCTACAGGGGTTCAATGGGGGTGTTTTTTTAATGCCGAAGGATGCTCTCTCTCGTGCCCTAATTAGAAATATAAATTTCCTTCCGGAACTACTAGATCTCGAATTTTTCAAAAAGTTCCAAAATGCACTTTTTCACTCCAACCCCTGCCATTCGGCCATTTTGTATCCGATCGGGATAAAACCTTAACCATTCGAACGGGAAGGAAATTTCCTAAAAAATATGTCTTTGGTTTTTCGAAATCCGGCATACTTTCACAGATATGTAAAAAAATTAAAGTGTTCCACTTCAATTGCGGTTTACTGTATATATACGAGGCTGACGTAAGGTAAGCCAGATCAGGCAACGTACCGACATTAGTTTAGGTCCGGATAAGGCTAAGACCAGGCAAGCCGGAACAGGCCAGCCTTCCCAAAACCTGACCCAGGCCTGACGGAAACTCAGGCAGCCTGAATAAATTTCCACTCGGGTATGTAGCGAATTTCATATATGCCCGCCAAATATCTAGTAGGCCTATTGCGGCCCTGTTGTCAGGAACAAGTCCCACGCTGCCCACCTAAGAGTCTACGTGCTTAATCGCAGCGTCGGTGTCGTTCCTTTCGTCTAAAAACTGGCGCATGGAATATACCGTTCTTCATCATTACTATTAAACGCGCCGAACCATCGCTCACAAAAGGTAACACAAATTCATTTTATAGAAGCACCCCATCTCGTGCAATACGAATACAATTTACGATTAATTGCCAAATATAGAATGAATATGTTGTAATTATTTTATTAGTTTCTTTATGTTGTGATGATGCCCAAAATAAACGACGATAAAATTATTACGATTGCACACGTTCGTTTTATTGTTAGCTACTACACAAGAGAGAGACGTAGAGACGCAACTGAAAACATTGACCTAAACCATAATTATAGTAAACTATATTCAACAGAATAACTATCAGACGATAAGGATCTCTATATATATTGTGACGTGGCATTTCGACATGCACGCCACAAAATGTAACAATCTGCGATTTCCGGCTACATCGTGGGGCCCTATGCGTGGGGAAGTGATTTCGTGGCGTTGGACTGTATATTATTTGTTGAATTTGTATTTATTTCCCTCGTGGGAACGTTTTCTTTTTGTGTTTTATATTTTTCAAGCGGATCCGAGAGGATTTTGTCAAAATTCGAATGCTGCGGGTCCCAAGAGTGCCAACCATGGGCCTGGTGAAGCGCGCTGGGGAGGCGACGCGACAGCCAGACCGGAGCACACACCCTAAGAGGCCAGCTACGCGGAACATTCGGCGAGCGTCTCTCCGATCCAGAGGGCATACGGAAATTGCAGTAATGGTCTGCAGCCGTCCATCGAGGGAGCAGACGTGGATGTAATTCCCACCTCCCGAAAATATCACTGGAGCCATCCCAAACACGAAAGATGCCAGGATCTAGTTTATCGGAATCGAAGAAAACAATTGAAGATCGCGAGCACTCTGGCGAAGTCGATGGGTCCGCCAATCAGATTGGCCTAAGGGATGTATTACAGCGCGCCTCTTGGGAAGGTTCCCGATTTTCGAAATTCTTAGCGTCACTCACGGTGCGGCCGAGCCTAGGAACAGACGTGTTTTCGTCTGATAAATTTGGTATAGTCTCGTATTGTTTTGTTCTAGCTTTGTCGAATTTTTATAGTATTGTATAGTCTACCGTGCCGTTTTGCGACCGCTTGAGGAACCCAGTATCAAAGAGATTGTGTTTGGAGGATATCTGGAGTGACTTGGAAGGCGGTCAGTGACTCTTTTGTGAGTTGACCATATTTACGTGAATGAGAGATAGACCGTGACGTAGTGTCGATCATTATTGTGTCCCCGGATTGCTAATCGGGGGCGCTCTGAAGGATCGGTGCTATTTAATATCGTTTATGGGTCAAATTTTGGTTTTGCGTTACCGCCGATACAGTCCACACCTCGCGGAATCGTTTCCTTAGCGCAAAGGTATCGGGAGTCCGTTAGCACTCGTTAACGTTAAATTCTATATAATATCCTTTTGCTTGTATATTCTGTGAGGAATCTTGTATAGCGTGTACTTCCGTATAGTATGGAGTACAATGTATATTTTTGTAGAATATTAAGGTCCTGTAAATATTTAGATATTAATTTGCTAATAGGTCTTCGGGACCGCCAGTTTAAATAATTCCCTTGGAGGATCTACGGTCCCGTTCTACGTAAAGCGTGTATATTTTGTATAGGAACCGTTGACCCATCTCTTTTTCTTATTTTGTTGAATAAATCGGCCCAGATTGTGGTTCCGTATTTAATTTTGAAAACTTTATTGTTTGTTCGTTGTAGTTTTTGAGAGTGAACCTCCCTAGATTTCAGATTGTGTTTATTGTTTCCCAGACCCAGGACCCCACCGCATAAGAGCTGGCCAGGGTTGTCCTTAGGAGACAGCGGTGTAACTCTGATTATACCTGGCGCCCAATAATTTAGTATTTAATTAATTATTTCTCGCGGTGTCATTTATTTGTGCGTCACCGTTAAAAAGTGTCGTCACAATATACAGGGTGTCCCAGAATTGCTTTTGGACCGGAAAGTGGGCGATGCCTGGAGGTGCCCTGAGTACCCTCCCGCAAACCGTTTGCCAAAATTCGCGATAGTTTTTAAATGAGAACCATTTAAGTGCGACCAATCAGAAAGAAGGATTTCCGCGGATTCACTCGCGGATGCCAAAGATCGCTGCTTTGCAATAGCTTCCCACAAATTCCGCGCTTAGCAATTGTTTCATAACCCGAGCGAGCGTCATAGGATTTGTTGACAAACTCCCAATATGGGCATGGGCGTGACTTAGGCTGGCGCAGCAGCTACACGTGCAACGCACGATCGGCAATTGTTTCGGGATACGCATTCAGCCAGACAAAAACCGGTAAACGGTGTCCAAAACATCATGCAATGAATTTTATAGCAGTCCTGAGGAAAACAGATTATTAAAGTGACAGGGAGTCGGGAGGGTGGGTGGTGGGACTGATGCATTAAATCTAAAATGAATTGAAAACTAAGCATAGAAGTATTACTTTTTCGTCCTGTGAATAGCCATATCGAATTTCCAAGACATCGCGATTGCTGATTTCAAAGTTATAGAGTACTCATCGATTCTGGAGTCTGTAAAAAATACGTAAAATAGGAAAATAGATTAGGAGAGAAACGCAAAGACACGTATCGCTTTTTTTCGTTCATAGAACGTCCACACCAAATTGCAGCCCTTTGCGACTTGCGGTGGCAAAATTACGCAACACTTGTCGACTCTGAATTTTCAAAAAAATACGTCAAATTGAAAAAATGGACTAGGAGAGAAATGCAAAAACACGTATCTCTTTTTTTCGTTCATAGAATGTCCACACCAAATTGCAGCCCTTTGCGACTTCCGGTGGCAAAGTTACGCAACACTTGTCGACCCCGGATCTTGTAAAAAATACGTCAAATTGAAAAAATAAACTTGGAGTGAAATGCAAAAACCCGTATACCTTTTTTTCGTCCCAAGAATCGGTATACCAATTTGCAGTCTTTTGCGACTTCCGGTAGCAAAGTTACGCATCATTTGTCGACTCTGAATTTTCAAAAAAATACGTGAAATTGAAAAAATGAACTTCGAGAGAAATGCAAAAACACGTATCCCTTTTTTTGGATTGTAATTGATCAGCTGATCAACTAAAAACAACTTATGATTGGCTGAAGCACTGATCCGCATGAGCAATCATAGGTATATTAAGAGTTCCTGACAACAGGGAGCTTCAGTATCGGAGCCTCCTAGCCCTGAAGATGCAGACTGAAACATTTGCGAAACGTCGGCACGAAGCTGAACACAGACGCGGCTTCCATCCGGAAACCATGAGTACTAATGACAATATTGGCCGCGAAAGCCTAAAATCTCATGGCTATATTTTTTTTATTTCATTAATATGTTTATTTTCAACTTAACTATCAGGATACTTGACAGCCTGTAGAACAATGTCGCAACTGTTTACAACAACATTTACAGTAAATAAGAAGCATGTGTAGGAATTTGGCTATACTAAAAAATATTTTATAAGAAAGATGATGACACTCCTCACTGCTTTGCTAATAATGACTGGACAGAGTAGATTACTTAGGTATAAAACTTACCATATCACAGAAATAAGTAAATAAAATTAAGAGGGTCAAGTAAAAAAAAATGACCCATTTACTTCGCTGCATGGCATCGAGAAACCGTACGTAAGAATTTCACTTAATTTACACGGGGGCGTAGTGATTGATATTTGAGTTTTCGCTCATACTGAACACATGAAATGAGTTAAACTGTATATGAACCATTTTATTCAAGACGAAACAATTTTTTCCTTTTATTTATGAACAAAAAGTTCATCGTGCACGTGTAAGCTTTTTAAACACTATTTTTTGATTATCATTAGCCACGAAATTATACGTCTTTAAATTTGATGGTACGAATTCCGTTATTTTCGAAGATGGCTTAAATATTTCCGAGACCCCTTAATATCTCAAAAACTAGATAATGAAATCACAGAGTTTTTAAAGCAAAAATAGGAAAAATTGGAAAATTTATTATTAAGAGGTCATTTAATTACTCAGAATGCATCTTTATAGACATATATAACTTTGATGCAATTAATTAAAAGATGGTCTATACTTCTATTTATAACATTGTATACTTACAGTAGTCCGCATTCTTATGTTGCACCGCATTATGCAATGCCAAAGCGAAATGGGTATGGTAGTTGACATAAGCGCTTTCCATTAAATCAAGTTCCTTCAAATTAGTGAATGTTGCAGAGGCATCAATCTTCCATTTATTTTGCACGTGAACGCACATGTAAAATAGCTAATACAAGAAAAATAATAAAACTATGCAGACAACACAGAGAGCCATGTATGTCAATAGTATCACCGTAATTTTCAGAAGTGTTCGTTAAGTACTTACATTATTTATTGTTACCATCAGGTCTTGAAATTCTAGCGTCAGAAAACAATGCTCACGCATTTTCTGTAAGTATTTATTGTGAACTGAAAATCAAAGTTGCTCAATCATTATGATTCGAGAATTTTTTTTAGTGATATATACATACACATATGAGCGATTCCATTAGACTTCAACCACCCGTAGTTTATTTGCTGTACTACGTGAATTAGGTCGTTTTTATTTTGAACACAGATATCCCGGAGACGGTGCATCGTATAAAAAATTTCTAAAAAATGAAATTTTCGTGTTTTTTTGGTATCTTCAATAAAATAATTTTTTTTTAATTTTTTGAGTAATCTGAACCTGTTCAAAAAAAAAAAAAATTACACAAATTCTTTTCCTGACCAAAGCCCCACCGATATCGATGTTATGAAATTTTTTAATATTCTGTAGATAGAATATGAATTTTGTGTAAAATTACAAATTGGGACATTCGGCCGTTTTTTAGTCACAATTTTTTTTAATTTATAAGAACACTCATTTTTGTTTTTTTCTGATTAAATTATCTCTCTGTATTTTTCAGAGTTGAGACTATCTTTAAGGTTATAAATTTAAAGCTCGCAATACTTTTTTTAAAATTTATTAGAATTGATTTATTTATTTCTTTTTTAAGATTTTCAACAAAAATTAGTGTTGTATCCCACAGTCAAATCCCACGGTCACACTAAGAGGTGTTATGCCTACAAGACAATCTCAAAGTCCTTATCTCAATACTAAGAACTACCTCGAACATAAAAAAGCTAGGAACCCTAGGTTCCTACGCTATTTTAGTTCTGAGAATTGCAAGTAACGTCGCCTTATAAGAGCATACACTAAAGAGTGAAAATACTTATGCAGCAACCCCGTCGCGTCGCGAGACGATGAGGTGCAGTCAGTCTGGTCAGAGTGAGCCGATGAGACGGACAAGGGAAAGAATTCTGAGTTCGCGAGACTTTAGTAAAGAGCAAGTGCTCGCCATTAGAAAAGAGCAAGTGCTCGTCATTAAAATAGGACAAGTGTCCAGTTTAGCTTCAACATAGAACAGAGCAAGCGCTCGTTATTAGAATAGAACAAGTGTCCAGCTTAGCTTCCAACGTAAAATATAGCAAGTGCTCGCCATTAGAATAGGACAAGTGTTCCGTTTAGATTTCCACCACATCAGGAAATCGCTCGAGATTGCGAATTGTACAGCAATCCGCAATAAACCGAAAACGGGGCAACCTACCAGTTTGTTCTGTAGAAACAGGTACACTGGATACATATTCGCCAAAACCAATCTCTTATTTTCGTTACACCATAACTCTAAATAAATACTATTACTGTTTTACTCTTCACATCTAGAGTTGTTACTTTGAATAGCACCTTACCCACAGCATTAGTGATCTTATAAATTAAAACAAAATTGTGACTAAAAAACGGCCGGATGTCCCAATTTGTAATTTTGTACAAAATTCATATTTTGTCTACAGAATATTTAAAAAATTCCGTAACACCGATATCGGTGGAGCTTTGGTCAGAAAAACAGATTTTATGTATTTCTTTTTTTGAAAACAGGTTTAGATTACTCAAAAAATTGAAAAATTTTTTTTTATTGTAGATATTAAAAAAATACAAAACTTTCATTTTTTATAATTTTTTGATACGATGCATCGTCTCCGGGATATCTGTGTCAAAATAAAACCAACCGAATCCACATAGCACAGCAAATAAAATACAGGTGACTGAAGTCTGACGGAATAGCTCATATATATGTATGTATACAGGGTGCCCTACAACTTATTCCCCAACGGGCACTGGCATATTCTCCGTTGAAAATAGAACAAAATGGAATTTGTCCGAATGAAATCGGTTGCAGCGTTCTCGAGAAAATAAATATTAAAAATTTGGAAATATCATCATTTTAAGTAAGTTCCAATCATCACCAAAAGAAAACAATAGCAGTAGAAAAGGAAAGTGGCGGGCATTTGAGTCTGTGAACACATTCACTCAAGTAGAAACTGTAATATTATCATTAGACTATGACTTATCGAACATGAGACATGATGATGATATTTCTAAATTTTTAATATTTATTTTCTCGAGAACGCTGCAACCGATTTCATTCGGACAAATTGCATTTTGTTCTATTTTCAACGGAGAATATGCCAGTGTCCGTTGGGGAATAAGTCGTGGGACACCCTGTATATATTTTATACATATATACAGGGTCCGCCAGAACTACCTGACCCGGTGGGTATGGCGGTGATCGGGAGGCTTCACTGATCACGAATATGACCTTCCTTTTGTCCGGAAGGTCATAGTTTTTAAATGGGAGCAGGTCAAAGTTGACCAATCAGAGGGAGGCGTCAAGAGAAACGTAGGCGCCTGCGAACTCTGAGTTTTCTTCCCTCGCTTTTGTTTTTCGGTGGCTACGGGCAGGATGGCATCAGCCAAAGACATGCTTATGGGATGTCACTCGCTGAGAACGGAGGTTCTCAGTTGAAAACTCAAGCAATTAATGAAAACTGCAATGTCCTATGATAATGCCACATGACTTACACAGATATCTCTGTGACGTCTTACGTATATTATCTTGATTTTACTTTTCTTTTATTGATCTCCAGCGATTCGTGCTACATCCCGTTGACGACTTTTCATATGTATAAAGCATTTTCCCTAAGAATTTATTATTCCCTGTACGATATGCAACTTTATTGCAAATATCTTTAGTCTTGCAATAATAACATTAATTGTAAAATCAAGCTAGAGAAGCATGGAAGGTATTTAATACTGACGTAGTATGGGCTCTGAGAGAGAAAATAATTGATACGTGTAACGCTTTTATCGGCCACGCCAAGTTGCGTAATACTTGTAGGTGACAGATTATGAATTTGCCTACTACAAAAGATCTGTATTATATCGTACAGGGAATAATAAATTCTTAGGGAATATGCTTTATGCATATGGAAAGTCGTCAACGGGATGTAGCATGGATCGCTGGAGATCAATAAAATAAAAGCAAAATCAAGATAATATACGTAAGACGTCAAAGAGATATCTGTGTAAGTCATGTGGCATTATCATAGGACATTGCAGTTTTCATTAACTGCTTGAGTTTTCAACTGAGAACCTCCGTCCTCAGCGAGTGACATCCCATAAGCATGTCTTCGGCTGACGTCATCCTGCCCGTAGCCACCGAAAAACAAAAGCGAGGGAAGAAAACTCAGAGTTCGCAGGCGCCTACGTTTCTCTTGACGCCTCGTTCTGATTGGTCAACTTTGACCTGCTCCCATTTAAAAATTAAGAGCTTCCGGACAAAAGGAAGGTCATTTTCGTGATCAGTGAAGCCTCCCGAACACCGCCATACCCACCGGGTCAGGTAGTTTCGGAACACCCTGTATACATATATATACAGAGTTATTCAGTAGAACATACCAAATGTTGGGCCCAAATGATCGACACGGCAGTGTGGCCTCTCCAAAAAGTGACATCTAGGCACAGCTTACCGTCATTGATTCACATAAGCAATTCCCAGAAATATCCTAACGCTCCTGTGAATCCTTTAAGGTATCCTAATACAGTCCAGTGTTGTAAACCATAATATAGATTTGGAAACGCGCCTACGTAAGAAGCGACGGAATGGCTACGTTGCAACGCGGCACATTCCGCTCGCTAATATTATGGAAACAAAGGTGACACATCACCGACACCATGGTGAAATATAGAAACAATCCTTGGGTTATGTAGTGGGTATATGTATATTGTATGTAGAAAAAATTCCATAATTAAGATATAAATAGCGGACGGCCTGTCGGCACGTCAGACGAAGTAAAAGAGCTACGAGTGAAGTATTACTACGGTAACTTAGTCTAAGTACTAACCTCCAGCCTCGTGATTCTGTACTCACCACGCTTACGGTTTATTTCTAATAGTGTATTCTAACGTAATTTATTTTGTTTCAAATAAATCTTTTACTTGTTATCGAGAGTTAAGTTCCAACTTTTTACTCGGGCAACGAATCTCAAAGTACCTGACTCCCGAAAACCCTTTCCGGCACTCAAATCCGAGAATCCAGTATTTGAACTTACAACACCAGAGAGTGATCCTGTTTCAACCCCTTCTGCCATTGATTAAGGGAGGGCTGAGGTCCTCAGATTTCCCAACACTCTTTGGTAAGCCTTTTCTAAATTCCCAGAAATATCCTAACACTCCTGTGAATCCCTTTTAGAAATCCTGAAACTGTCCTGACAGTTATTGCAATCTGGTATAAAAATAAACCTTAACTGATATTACATTTTGTCATATTACAATATTAATATTAAATGATTATTTCACTAACCTAACTATTGAAATATTTCAATAATCTCATATTTCTATGGGAACTGTCATTATGCCCATATGCGAATCTGTGACGGTGAACTATGCCTAGATGTCATTTTTTGAAGAGGCCACACTACTGTGTCGGCCACTTGGGCCTAACTTTAGCTGGTGTGTTTCTACTGAATAATTCTGTATACAGGGTGTCCCAGAATTACTTTAACACCGAAAAGAAGGTGATATATGGAGGTCCCCCGAGTACTTTCCCGCAAACCATTTGTCAAAATTCGCAATAGTTTTTCAATGGGAAGCATTTAAGGTGCACCAATCAGAATGAAGGATTTCCGCTGTACATTCATTCGCAGACTGCCGATATTGGTGCGATGTAACATTGTAAGAACAAATAATGTATTCCTGGCAGTTCTTATTATTGGTTCGCGTCCCACTCACGGCTTCTCGTCAGTCCTTTTCATGAGCGCTGTGCAGACAAATAGACTACTTGTTAGGGGAACTTTAACACCTGAGTATTTCATTTACGGTTCTTGAGTTTTAGATCAGTCATGTGATGAGCTACGAGTGTGGCATTCCACCAGTCTGTGAACGAATGCGTTTGACGCTTGGACCGTAAAACAATTACTAATCGCGCAATCCGTCTGAAGTAGCTAACTTTTGCCTCACACGACTGTGCCTCCCATCATGTATTCGCGGGACCTCCGGCCATCATCCACTTTCCGGTGTTCAGGTAATTCTGGGACAACCTGTATATAGTATTGGTATAGATAGATGCCACTACCTGCTATTATGGTGTCAAGATCGTCAACTTCATTTAGTGTTTTTTCCAATACAAAACCTAATCCCTGTAGGACTTGCCCGGTTACATAACTGTGTACAGATCCTATTGCATGTATTAACCAAAAACGTAAGCATTGCAGGCGTTTAGCATAAAAGTTATCAACTTTGTTGATAATGTTCGTTAATTTTGAACCTTCAAGATCTAATAAAAAATATTTGCATTAAAATCAGTTAATATGTACATGTATAAAGTGAAATAGATAATTACCGCTGAATTTTAAGTTCTCCAATGTCCAAAGAGCCCACTTTAATTTTAGTTGAAATTGAAATAATTCATTATACATTTTAAGCGTTTCTTCATTGAGAAACATGCTCACAGGCCAATCAATTGCATAATGTAACGTTATACCGTCAATAGCTCGCAGAACTTGATACGTTAGAACAGGATCAGTAATAATAGACCAGCGTGAGTTTGACTCGGACCACTCCTGAGAGAGAATTTCTTCAAGAATACTAGTCAAAAAGTTCGAGTTATTCCACGTAGCATTTGTTTCAATCTAAAATAATAATGATGCGGTTACACAAAACATACAAAATAGTATTCAGTTCTAAACGGTATTTCTTACCTCTGTAAATATTATTTTACAGAATTTGTTCATGACGTGACCCATTTCCATCATGTATACACTTCTCACGATCTTCAAGTGTACATCTAATTTATGTTCCTTTAACATGATATCTTTAACTAGTTTACTTGCTCCACTATATCGTAAAATCAAAATTCTAGATAATGTATTTTTTAAGACTTTTCCGCACGGAAGAACGAATTCTGACATTTTCTTAACCCTACAACATTATTATACATAAGTATTTGGAAAATGTGTCAATTTATTATATTCTCAAGAAAATTGAATGTAAATACTTATAATATATATCATGCTCCAACTGCGCATTTGAAAATTTGTTGGGAATCAACCCATTTATCTTGTCTTTTTGAACCATATTAAAGGGCAAATATTTCTCTAAAGCCTTTATCAGAAATGGATTTTCCATTTTTGTCATTTGTTGTATTATATTCTCTTCGATGTTGGTATCATGTGTACATAATGAGATGTTCTCTGTTGTTGCAAATGATAGGGCGATATCTTTCTCATCGACCAATTTAGAAAAATTGTAATTTGACAATCCCAATATTATTTCTCTCATTAATTCATCATTCAGTGATACTCTTGTAACTGCAAAAAAACAATTAGGTGTTTTCACTTCAACGGGGTATAGCTCCCTCTAGAGTGACGCTACAGAGGTGTAGTGGGGATGTTTTTAGACTGCCGAAGGATCCTCTTTCTTGTGCTATAATTATAAATATGAATTTCTTTCTGTAACTACCAATTATCGCAGTTTTCATAAAGTCCCAAAATTTCACTCCAACCTTTGCCATTCGGCCATTATATTTCCGATCGGGATAAGACTTTACCATTCGAAAGGGAAGGAAATTTCTAAAAAAATGTGTCTTTGGTTTTTCGAAATCGGTCGAAGTTTCCCAGAAATACACAAAAATTCAAGTGTTCCACTTCAGTTGGACGTTATTGTACTTCGTCCGTCAAGCTACCGTTCACACCGAATGTTCAGATAATATGAAGCTGCCTTTACAACAGTTGTGACGTGATTTTTCGAATCACGGTCCCAAGGCGGCTCCGGTTACCGATAAAGATAACGTTCTCGATTTCTGGTTCCCTTCGGATCGCCACCCTGCTCAGAAGCTACGCTCTCGGATTGATTCGCATAGATATGTCAAGGCTCTCGCAAGATTTCGTTGTTGTTTAGTTGAGGTCGAGGTGCTCGAATCTGCCGTAGGGAGATAGTCTCGACGTACCGAGTTGCCCGGCAGAGGAGAGTACCCGACGGAGACGTCTCCACGGACCCGCAGAAGCCCGGGTGAAATACCGGCGCCCCGCTGGAGATGGGCAAAGGGCTGTAGAGCGGGCGGAGATATAGTTTTGATACGGTTAAGGGCAGGAGAGGAACCTCCTGCCCGAGTTAAGGATGTGGTGCCCAGCTGTCGCCCAATGCCCTGGGGAAGCGGCCGTGGAGGATCTCCAGAGATTACGTACCGATTCGTTAAGGAACGCTCTCGATTTGGTTTAAAGGGACGATTCGAAGGAGATAGAAGTGTTATCGGTTAAAAGGCTCTCGACCAATCAGAATGGTTTGGCTATTGTCAAAGCAGTCTGTCTCGGGGCACCGACCGAGGTGTCACGGGCTGGCTCGTGCTCCCGTGCTATCTGTTGATAGTTTTTCTTGCCGTATTTCGCTACGGTGTAGCAAGTTCTCGATTCGCATAGTTCTCGCGATATCCAGGAATTCTATGAATTCCTGTGAGTGTTACGGAGGTGTAGTGCTGTGCCATAGTGCAGTGCTCACCAGAGTGTCCTTTGGATACAGTTCTCGGCCTCCCCGGATTAGCTGTACCAGCTCCGGTGAGTCTTCCAATTTATTAATTGGGGACGGGATCTCGATGGATAGTTTAGATTCGTTCTGATACGTTCTCGGTTCGTCGCTCTCTATCACTCGCACTATTTGCCGGACTCTTACCCCGACCCTCTCTACCTCAAACCTAGCAGCCTGAGCGGCCGTGCATTTCCGTAACCGTCTGCTCCCGTTCGTGTATCCAGTTGCGTTTGCTGATTTTACGCCACCCCAAAGATCAGCACCTACGGTTGCGTTTCTCGATTTCACGCGTCAACAAAAATCGAAGGATCCGTTAAGCTATCGCCTCGTCTGATAGGTTCCGTCAGAGCTCTCGTTCTTGGTGGAGTTGGGCCTGTTCCACCCCAACTCCCAGTTTATACCAGCTCGTCAGTTCCCGGTGAAAAAAGAATTGACTGGCGCCCGCCTGGCTTGCGGATGCACGAACGACGGGTGGACGGCCGAAGGTAACGTAGGTTGGTTCTCGAAGATAGTTCGTTCTCTTGAGTTTTGCTATCGGTGTCGGGTCACGAAAAGAATTACGTTACACAGTATAAAATTATTAATTAAAGGGCCTGCCCACTAGCGCTGTATTGGGAAGATAATGCGCTTTACACAAGGAAATTTACGAAATTTCCCATTTTAAGGTTAATGATTTATGGTACATAAACAAATGTTTTTGGAAAAATTCACCTGTCAAAGAAGTGTCACCTGGCAATGGATTGGGAAAAAGACGTGGAAGAAAAATGATCCGAAAATGAAATAGGTAGCATACAAGTGTTTTGAAGACCTTGTGAGCGTACGAGGAATCCTGCCAGAAGGGTTTCAGGAGACGAAGAGGTGGTTTTGGTAAACACATAACGTTATTGAAACGATTAAGCGTTTTAATTAACACATCAAAAGAGATTTCTAATAACTGGGAAGACAAATTGAAACAAAATATTGCCGCTTTAATGAGAAATTGGATGCAGGGGTATAGGGGTGGTTCACCCCCTTAAACGACGTTTTTCCGAAAAACACAAAAACATGTATCTCCTACTATTTTTAGTACTTTCAAATACAATTGCTTTCAGTAGTATAAGTTGGGGAGTTCTGGAACAGGATTCCTGTAACCGAAATATATCGACACTCGAGAATCTTCGAAGGTAAATGTCCGTGCTAAGTTGCCGTCGTGACCTCTATGATTTCCGGAATTGACGTCACTGAGACCCCTATTTTCTAGGAATTTATGGGGGATCCCAGGAATTTTGCGTCACGTTCTGGAAATTTTGCGCTCGATTCTAGGAATCGCACACGATCGAGAATCTTCTAGAACATTCTAGAACCTTCCAGAAGTTTCGACGGTTCGTGTCCGTGCTAAGTCGCGGAGGATAGCTCCCAAAGCCGACGGTCCTCTCCCGCGACGTTTTGATGGAGCCCCTTGCCCCCCACCCCGGGGAGCCTTCTAGAAGCTTCGATGAACCCCCTTTCACTCTCCCGATCCGTGTAGATTTCAGACGGCAGCCTCTAGCCGTTTTGACCTTCAACGTTATCTCGCAGCATTGCGCATCGAGGATGCAGCAGCAGCAGCAGCATCGATTCCAGGAAATTTGTCAGCTCTTGTCAGCCATTCGATTCCAGGAAACCTCCGTGCAGGTATCGAACGGCAGCCCCCCGAAGCTTTCGATGACTTCCCCAACCCCCATGCAGACTTCAGGCGGCAGTCGGACACTGTTTTCATCTTGCTATTCAGGGTATCGAATTACTCGCAGAAGATAAGCGACCCTTTGTGCATTTCAGAAACCTTTTGATGTAGAGTCGAGCTCAAAGTGCGCAATTCGGGTAGGTGTCTTATCGCTCTAACCGATGCAAAACAATTCCAGGAAAACCTTGACACCTTCGTATAAAAGACCCTTTGATGATGCACAGCGATCATTGTTTGTTAAACCTTCAAGTGCATTATTGGTATTGACGAGATGGATTCTGCAAAGTGTAAAAAGTTGATCGAGATTATGGAAGGAGCATATCAACTTCTGAAGAAGAGATCATTGATTGCAGAAATTGAAAAATGGACTAAATTTGGCACTCAAAATATCAGACTTTTGAATAAAATTTTGAGAAACGTTACTCTTACGATCGGAGGGGAAATCACAATTTTAACAACGATCGGAATCCTCAAATCTCTGAACGAAAAATTTAAACAACAACTTCAAAAAAGAGGTGGAGGAACAGCGCAAGAGAGAAGAAGTGACAGAGTGCGTTGGGATGACTTGGAATCTACATTTAAGGGAAGAATAAGGACTGAAGTCATTGTAAACTTGCGACACAAGGACTTCGACCGTTTCTTGGAAGATTCCAGAAAATTGTTTACTGCGAGAATAAAAAACGCATTTCGAAAGGACGGAAATTTGAAAGTGAACGTCGTCTTGTCTTGTAAATTCGAGTTTTTTAATTGTATTTCGAGACCATGAAAGCTGGCGAGATTGTCGAAGAACTAAAGTTCTTCAACACTAAAAACGAAGTTATTCTACCAACCACGGATATCACCGACTGGTTGAATACAAATGTGAAGGAAAAGTTACTAGTCAAGGTTGAAGACTTTCAAGAAAGGGAATCTGGTTGGTCACTGATAGAAATTATAAACTTAGCAGTAAACATCAACAGGTACAAACCGATACACGGTGGCCTATTAACATTCATCGAGGTGCCTCAGAACGTCCAAAACAAGAAAGCAGTCGTGAACATTAGAAATAACGATCCGTATTGTTTTCTCTGGTCGGTTACGGCAGCCCTTCATCCAGCAAAAGATCATGTAGGCCGGATCAGTTCATGCCCCCATTTCAGCTCAGTGCAAAGGTATGAAGGATTAAATTTTCCCATTGGATTAAAGGACATTTCGAAATTTGAGAAGATGAATGATTTGGTAATTAACGTTTACGGTATAAAGTGTGATAGTGGTCATGACATAGTACCAGTTTACTTAAGTCAACAAAAATCAAACAAGGAAGCGATTCATTTACTCATGTTGGAAACAACAATTTTTTCGAATGGAGATGACGTGGACATGAAAGACGGTAGTATTTATCACTTTGCTTGGATTCGAAATCTACCCGCTTACTAAGTTCACAAATTTCAAAGCATCATGGTTTTAACAGACTGTATGACAGATATCTATGTCACTTTAGATTAGAAAGCTCTTTCGAAAAACATAGACTTGATTGTGCAAATATAAATAAATGCAGAGTCATATTACCAGATGAATAAGATAAAATTATGAAATTTAAAAATTAAAAGTATAAAGAACCTGTCCTGTTTGTCGTTTATGCTGACATCGAGTGTATATTAGAGCCAATTACGGATAGGTCTAACTCGTTAAACACAACTCTCTATTAAAGACATATTCCACACAGTATAGCGTACTATTTACAATGTAACTTTGACGATTCTATCTCCAAATTTAAAGTTTAACATAGAAAAGATTGCGTGGAATGGTTTATGTATCAATTAAACGAGTTAGCTCAAATTATAGAATTTTACCTAAAACGTATCGTATCAATGGAATCTCTAAATTTCAAACAAAGAAATGAATTTTACTCGGCCAAGATTTGTCATATTTGTAAAAAAACCGTTTACATCTCAGGATGCCAAGCATCGTGATCATTGTCATTTTACAGGCAAATATCGCGGTGCTGCAATTTGAACTATAAGAACTCACATACCGTCCCTGTCGTATTTCATAACTTATCTGGTTATGACTCACACTTCTTCATTAGAGCTCTAGCTACATCTTTCGAGGGTCCAATGAATCTCTTACCAGTAAACGAAGAAAGATTTTTCACGAAGAGCGTCAAAGATACGATTGTAAATTATCGATTTATTGATTCGTTTAGATTTATGCCGAGTACCATTGAACAATTAGTATCCTATTTGAAAGATGATGAAAAACTAATTACGCGTAAACATTGTAATAATGTAGAGGAATACGAATATATTGATAATTGGGAAAAACTCAAAGAGGATCAATCACCCGTAAAAGAAGAATTTTATTCAAAATTAAATAACGAAGGAATTTCAGAAGCAGATTATGATCACACTTGCAATATTCGGCAAACTTTTTTCATTAAAACATTAGGTGAATATGAGCCGTTTATTTTGAAAGTGGCCTAACTCCATTTATCTTCAAATCGAGATATTTAAGGGTTCGGGTTTCAATGAATTTAAAAATATACGTATAGGATACTAATGAGTCATACTGCTTGTGTGTATCTAAAGGTGTTAAATTTATAGTTTCTATTAAAATAGTGGCAATTGTTAAGTGAATAATATGCGTTTTCTTATCAAGAATGGAGTTAGGCCACTTTCAAAATTAACAACCAGATTCATTATAAAATTTGAAGGTGCCCAAGTCCTTTCAACATCATTTATATGGTGCAAATTGAAAAAAACAATACTGAATTTATTTTACATATCTTTAAAACACTTCGGAAACATAATTTATGCGATTCAAAACTTTTTCCTAAATTCCGTTTAATCTTTCCCACTTTTTGGATGTATGATTCATCGATCTTTTCTCCATTGTTATTCGTATCTTCATCCCCTGAAGACGAATATTGTTCAATAATTCTTTCTTTTTCGATTTTTTTTTAAAATCATTAGTTACTATTTCTTCTTCACTATCTGAACTAAATAGTCTTATTCTACTCTTCCCCATGGGTAAAATAATTTCTAAAATTTATTAATAAGTTTTAAGTTTTATATTAATTGTCGTATCGTACACCATCCATATGTTACACCACACTTTCAAAATACGGACAAGAAAAATTACCTTTTATGGAATAATTAATAGATCAAAACTGAGAAAGAGTATTTCCTTGTTAAAACGATTTTTTAAGATGTTTATATAATCTTAAATAGAAGAAAAAAAAACAAAAATGCATACTAGGGTTGATATAATCGCCCATATGGTCATATATGGATGGTGTAACGTATGGATACGACATTAATTAAACGTACTGGTTATTCAACTAACGCAATTGTCCAAAAACTGAGGTTAACTAGTAAATACTAATTAATTAAAATTACCTTCATCACTGCTTTCCGACATTATCACTAGTAAATATCAAAATTTAAGTAGAAATGGAGTTAGGCCACTTTCAAACTAAACGGTTCAATTATTGAACTAACTCTGAAAACTTATGTATCAAGAATTATCGTATTTGCTCGGAATAAAAAAAAACTAAAATGCTTTACTGATAAATAACATTAATTTGCACATGTAACCATGGTTAACTGGAAAATATTGAAAAACGGAGTTAGGCCACTTTCAAAATAAACGGCTCATACTCTGATTTGTATCTGCAAACCGATGTTCTCCTTCTAGCTGAATCTTTGAAAATTTTAGACGCAAATGTTACGCCATATACAATTTAGATCCTGTACACTATTACACTGCACCGGGCCTTGCTTTCGATGCTATGCTCAAGTGTACGGGTGTTGAACTTGAGCTGCTGACTGATGTAGAGACGCTGTTATTTATCGAGAGATGTATCCGAGGTGGCGTAACTCAATTCTCCAACTGATACGCCAGGGCTAAGGATCTACATTAAAAATAATTACCATTGATGATTATATTCAGTGTCTTTTACATCACCAAAATTTAATAAAATATCAGAATTTAATTCAGAGTAAAAAACATAAAGTTTATACCGTACAACAGAAAAAAATAGCACTGAGCTGGAATGACGACAAAAGGGTCATTCTTCCTGGTACGACCGACACCCTTCCATGGGGTTATAAAATGGAACATATACATATGTACATAGGGTGTCCCAAAATTACCTGACCAACGGGATATGGCGGTCTTCGGGAGGCACCACTGATTACGAAAATGACCTTCCTTTTGTCCGGAAGGTCATAGTTTTTAAATGGGGGCAGGTCAAAGTTGACCAATCAGAGGGAGGCGTCAAGAGAAACGTAGGCACCTGCGAACTCTGAGTTTTCTTCCCTCGCTTTTGTTTCTCGGTGGCTTCGGGCAGGATAACGTCAGCCGAAGACATGCCTATTGGAAACAAGAAACAAGAAACAAGCTACCGAGAAACAAAAGCGAGGGAAGAAAACTCAGAGTTCGTAGGTGCCTACGTTTCTCTTGACGCCTCGTTCTGATTGGTCAACTTTGACCTGCTCCCATTTAAAAACTATGACCTTCCGGACAAACGGAAGGTCATTTTCGTGATCAGTAGTGCTTCCCGAACACCGCCATACCCCGTTGGTCAGGTAATTTTGGGACACCCTGTATATATATATTGCCAGGGGTAGGGTGAAATGAGGGGGACACCGAGAGTTAGAAAATTTAAACTTAAATTTATTGCTAATACTAATTACAACTAAGAGAATCTTAACCTATTCGCGCGCGTCTTAAGCTAAGGGTGGGTGGAAGGGAAATGTGGAGTGTGTAGGGTGAGGTTTGTCTGTCCGTCGTATCGTTGCGGCCGAAATGCAGAGTGTACGTACTTGTGTGCCTTGGTGTGCCCTCGTGGTCCCGTTCTCTCCGCCTTCCTCGTCTACTCTTCTGTTCTCTCGTTCTCTTCCTCTATCGCCGTCTCTCTCTCTCTCGTCTCGTCTCCGCTTCCTCCCGGTCCCGCGGCAGCCACCGGGTCCACTTCACTCTCTTTTTCTCGTCTTTTCTTTTTCACACTCGAGCTCCCGTCCGTACTAGTTACACGTGCTACGCCGAATGCGCGGTCCCCGGCCGCTCGCGCATCTCCGTCACCACTCGGCTGGGTTCGGGAGATTCCGCGGCGGCTCGGGGCCTTGCGTTCGGTCGTGGCGAAGCTGGCGCCTCGTCACAATATATATAAATATATATAAAATAAAATATATATATATATTGAGACGTTTCGTGCTTTTGGAGTGATAAGAATCACGAGACTTTTTGAAGGGTTTGTGCACTGGGCAGGCGTCTTCAGAAACTATTAGATACTGGATTTGTTTAAATAAAAAGGTAATGATATATTGTGCTATAATTTACAGACTAGGTATCCTTAATATTCTATTTAGTTTCTCACACACACATTCACACACTTTATAATTGTCTCTCGTTTGATGGTCGTAACGTAGGCGACAAGAAGTGTTTTTGTTTACTTGTTCTCTCTATTAACCTGTTGGGAGGGAGAGAGGTAGCTGGAACCACAATACAGCAGATTGCACAATGCGTCTGAAGACTGTGGTCCAGTTGAAGGTGAGGATGATAATGATTCAGTACCCACAGGAGATCACAATGAACCCCGTTTGCTGAATCCCTTATCTTAAGGATAGGTTAGACTCAGACAGCTACTAATCACAATGATATTGGGAGCTGAATCTTTTCAAGGTTGGTTGTTTTTACGGCTGATCTGCAACCCTGACAGTTCTATTACAATAATTTCACTGCAGGAGAGTGCAGAAGGATTTGGGATGCCCTTCCTGACACTAGAGGGTATCACAATGATTCCTTAGGCCTGGTAAGAGCTATGGGATGCTCAGACAGCTACTAATCACAATGATATTGGGAGCTGAGCTTTTTAAGGCGTGTGGTTGTTATGTAGTGGTCGATTTCTGACAGCTCCGGCACAATGCTTTCGATGCAGAATATCTATAAGGATGGCAGATCCCTGATACAGGGTGGAGACACAATGCTTTCCAAGACCAGGACTGCCGAGGATGAGTTCCCACAGTTTGCAGTACAATTCACTGGTTCGCTCTGGAACAGAGGATTGGTTTTCTCCTAGCTTTTTGATAATTTATACTTTCCAATTCTTTTACTTGTTTCTTGTCGTCTTGTGGTGTACAATGTTCTTGTCGATTCGTCTAGATAGACACGAGTGACTCGAATCAATTCCTATCGAGGAAGCCGCTGCTTATATCCTCGATAGGCATACGTTAAAACTAGTGGGGATAACGATTTTTATCCACCCGAGGTGTTAACGTCGCTTTTTGGATTCAATATTTTGATTTACGATTATTTGATTTGACTAATTGGATTAGCGGTTTCTTCAAATATCGGTTTACTGGTATTTCTATTGTCTTCGGTATGTGCCGGCTTATAGCGTCTGGGCACTTGTTTGTTTTGATTTCAGTCTGTCGACTGTGTTTAGGATTCTAGGAATATTAAAAGTAATAATTTCTAATATTATTTCCTCATGACCGTCGCTGTGACTAGTTTCAAGGGACTTATGCAATATTAGAGATTTAAAGGTCCTATATTCTCTTTCCTTTATCGGCGTCGCTGTGCGAGGTCGATAGGATTCTTGAGGAATATTAGGATTTTAGGAGTTCTCTCACATACTGTTCTGCACATCCACAGTGCGCTATGCACTCTTATGTGGGGCTCTTGACGTATCCATCATTGAGAATGGATGGTTGGGAAGGAAAAAGGATAGAGGATAGAGGGGTATAAGGGTGGAACGTTACAATATATACATACGGTCACCGTATACGACAGCACTACTTGGTAGTAATGTGAGCTACGGACAAATTGACGACAATCCGGTCACAATTCATTTTTGTTAAGTTATGAATCAATGTCAGGATGGACGAACGGTAATACTGCCGTGATAATGTTTCAGATGATGTTCAGTCGGATTAACAGGACACGAGGACGTGTACCCGGTCAGGGTGGCCGTGTCGGCATGAGGGATAGCGACTGCCGACTGCTGAAGGACCCATTTGTTTTCATTGATTGTTGACAACGTTTTTGTTCAGTTACTAACTTAGGTATAAAAGGAGAGGAGGTGGGCGAGGTACCCTTCCCGAGCGGACCACGATATACCGGCCATGGAGGAACAGACCGGGAACGACGGGAACCCCATCAACTCTTCGACATACATATGTCGGGATACTTGACGCTGGTAAGTTCTTGTTCATAGAAGCCGCCTTCGATGGGATGATCCTGGTAGTCCTTGAGATTATACGTCACCGGATCGGTATTCTTCACTCGACTTACGGTGAAAATTTCAGTTGTCCAATTGCGTGTGTAGCCTTTCTCGAAAACGTGTTTAAATTTACTGATTCGTACTCTGTCGCCGACTTTATACTTTGATCGTTTAAGTGTGGACTTGACTTTGAATTTCTTGTATACCCGTTGTAGTAGTTCCTTCTCGTTACGAGTAGTCACATTTATCGGCTTCATACCAATGATGCAATGCTTACTGTTATTGTAAGAAGGTACCAAGTCCGATAAGATATCTAGCCACCGGTGATTGCCCTGTATGCTAAACTTCATCCACATCTTACTTTTCAGAGTACGATTAAAGCGCTCGCAGATCGATGCCTTCAAGTTACTGAATGCCGAGTACAGGGTAATACCGTGTATTTGTATAAGATCCTTGAATTCGGAAATGTGAAACTCTCGGCCTTGGTCAACATGCAATTTCTTCGGGATTCGATCCTGCGCCAGTATAGATCTCATATCTGCTGTCGCGTCTTTAGCGTTCTTGCTCTTCGTTCGCACAGCCGAAGCAAACTTTGAAAATATGTCGATGACGGTGAGCAGATACTTGTATCCGTGATTCTTTCTGGCGTACGCTGACATGTCAACGAGATTCGCTGGCCAAGTCTCGTCCAGCCCACGAATGTCAAAGTGTCGACGTTAGTAATTTCTCCTGGCAGGTCTATGCAGTTCCTTCACCACCACTAACTTTTTTCCATCCATTTTCCAGTGCACTCAGTCTGACGTCCAACTGAGAAATGATCAGAGAGTTGCGAATAGCCAATTCTTGCCTTGGCTCGATATCAGCTTGCAGACGTTTCAACGCATCCTTCGTGGTAGAATCAAGAGATCGAATTATCAAAGTGTTGTTATCAATATCATCGCGCAATCCAGCAGTCACTTCAAACACTACAGTTTTTATCAGATTCAAGGTCACAGCATCATTTTGTTCCTCGGGATCGACAACGTTGCACAGCCTCTTGTTATCAATGTCGTAATGTCCAGCAGCAGTAAATTTGAATCCAGCGCGATCGTAAAGGGGAAGTACTCGACGCCGTCCACGGATGCTAGTAAACGTTCTAAAAACTTGTACTTTGGCTGATCAAGCGATTTTGAGTATAAGTTGTGACGTGAATTTGCGGAAATCCCCGCCACAAATGACGCGCAAGAGTAGGGATGTAGGAATTAACTGTCTAACGCTCCAAACGTCAGTCCTAGGTTAAGGCGCACAGATTCCGTAACCAGCCTGTCGTCCGCTTTAATGTTTCTTCGCTTGGTTTTATTTGCATACTGCTTGCTTTCTTTTTCTTTTGCTTTCTTTGGATAATGTATGACGCTTTGATGAAACCGATTGGCGTGAGAGCTGGTGGAACGATGCCGAACAACGAGGGAAGTGAGGAAAGAGGCGCTGATTTTTGGTGACCCTTGGAGACCGACACCGCCGCTGAACGAGGAGGGGCTGCTGCATCCATGGAATCCAGAGAGTTCCTGAGTACCCGGGATGGGGCTCATGCTTTCGTCTGCCGGCCGTCCAGCTGGGACGCCCAACGATCGACGCCGCCCTCGCCGCCGACCAGGAGTCGCATTGTCCTCCTCGTCCTGCCGTGAGGCCGCGAGAATATCTACGGTGGGCTCATGCCGATGTACCGCCGGAGACAGGGATATCCCGCGCTCCCTAGCTTACTAACGGACCGCAGCACCCGAAGACTCCCGAACGTGCCGCCGACAGCTTCGGTCATATTCGTGACTAACGATGATCCTCACCGCGAAAACGCCTAAAGCAATTAATACGTTCGAAGTTCGATGTTTTGTCACGGTCCGCCAGCGCCTAAATAATGTAAATAGAGGGGGTCAAGGGGTCTCGAGTTCAGTGAAATTGAAATAGTATTTCACTTACGTTTGGAGCTTATTAGCTAGTGGTCGATTAGGGAAAAGTAGTAAGCATAGGAAAGAAAGGAAAGAAAGGAGACTGGATAAGATAAAAGATAGAAGGAAGGAAGGAAGCGCTTCTGGCTCTGAAGACCTTGCTATTCGTTGCCGCTACGAGATTTGGCGAGACCCTTGACTACCGATTATAAATTGGCGAAATAATTTCTTGGTGTTACCGAAAAATTACCGTTTAGGCCTTCTGCCTCAGCGGAAGTATTTCCGATTTTGAGAGTCTCGATGTAAATGTCTTTCCGCATCGGGCTAGCAAAAAGGACGATAGTGCTGGGCTTTGCGATTTAGTGGTATTTCGATAATTTTCTGTTCGTTTGATTCTTGCCGCATGAGGCCCTAAAGTAAGTTCTATACTGGAATCTGTCTCTAAATTAAGTTGTCTTTTATAGTAAAATCTTTCCGTAGCGCCGCGTTCTTGGGCGATATCTCATGTTTTAATTTATTGATGTCTCGCATCTTCTAGTTGCTGTTCGTTACTTATCGATTTTCCTAATTATTTTGTTGCTGAATATTGAGCACCCCTCTGGCCTAGTAGAATCGTAGAAATCCTTTGTTCTCAAGATACACGCTCGACCCTCGCGGCGACCGCGTGTGTTTTCGCCAGCCGTTTTTGCCGTTCCTTCTGAACACGGCCAATTAATAGCCTCGATTAGTATTCTGAAGTAAATTAATAATATCAAAAAGCGTTAAAAGAGGCAACTATAGGATGCTTTTAGTTATAATCATTATATTCTATGCTCTCGCTATTTATGTGATTTCTTGGTGTTATCTATTCTGTATTTTGTATTTATCGCGTGCTTTTCTGTTACTATTCGACTCTCCAGGTGTTGCGATGGACTCTTTCCTATTCGCGTAAAACTCTGTTGAAAGCTAGAGAATTGCCGGGGAGATTGTGTCGGAATCTTTGTTCGCGATTCCTATTTATTCGTGTGTTCGTTTGCGCCCGTAATCCGTCTTATTTATCTAGCACCGTTTGTGAAAAAATAAGCATAATCGGTTTAGTCTCCGAAACTTATTCTAGAATCGAATTGCTAGGGCCAATTTGTTATTGTCTGTGCCGCAAGCGCGTCACGAGCCTCCCCACTCCCCGTGAATTCACGCTACGCCCGCGCCAACAAACTAGCCGAGCTAGGCGCTCACGCGTGCGCCGTCAACCGCGCTATAGCCGCCGTGCTACTCGATGCGCAGCGCCGTAGATCGCTGTAACCTGGCTCGAAAATCATTATAAACCATTTCTGAGACTATTGTCTAATATTCTAGGTGCGATTGATGTTTAGTGGATTCGTTCCGCATTGTTAGTGTCTTTTGCGTTTATCTTTCCGCATTAGGTTAAGCCAATTCGTTAGTGTAATCTTTCCGCATTTCAGTAAATTCATTAGAGCGTATTATTTAGCTTGGCAAACCTTGTACCCTTAGAATCAGTCGATTTTGCGTTTTTGAATTATATCGAGTCACTCTTTCGAAGTTCAATCGATATAATTACTTGGTAGATTTTCTTACTTATGTTTCTTCGATTGCTCATAATTCTATTGCTTGCTTATCTCGACTTACGCTTTTCTTTCCGCCTGTATCTTGTAGTAATTTCCTTAAATTAACTTCTCTTTGGTTTATATAGAATCGTTTTCTTGGCTTTGTTACTTTATCATAAGTCTTTTGTTCATTTGGATTGATTTGCTTTGCACCGCTCTTGTTTGTTACTTTATTCTGCCGCTAGTGTTTGGCGTATTTGAATTTTCTTTTGGCTATTTTTTTTCTAATTGCTTTTGACTGCTTGTTATAAAATATAGCTCTGGTGCGTTAAATTAATCTAGTGCTTTTTCTGCTGTATACTCCAATTCCTCTGTTCCCTGCCTGAACGCCACGACGCTTCCGACTAGCTAGCCACAGGACAGGGCATTTGGTGAATTACTGTTTAGCGACTCTCTCTCCTCCGCTGCTTAGTGAACATCGTACGGATCGGCCATCGTCCCTTGGTGAATCTGGTAGTGAGATTAATTTTAGTGACTTTTATGAACGGGTGGCACGTCTTAGGACTGTTGGCGTCGCCCCCGGGTCCGTTAATTTCTTAGTGATACTTTTGAGAACGAGAGACCCGTCTTAGGTTGTTGGCGTGGTCCTCGCGTCCGTTATATTAGTGTTTAATTTAGTGTAACCCGGCCTATTCCGAATTGGGTAAATTATTTAGTGACAAAGAGAGTGCGTTGCACTCGTGGTACTCCCGCGAAGGATACCTGGCGCCCAACCCGTTCTTTCGTGTTAGTGATAGGAGGTAAAGAGAGAGGACCCTTGCGGGTCGTTTTTGATGACGTAAGAATATATTGCCTCTGAACTGATTAGTCTAACTTTTGTGTTGGGGTTTGGAAAGCATTCATTCATTCCTATACAGGGTTAGTCAGTAGAAACGCACCAGCAGAAGTTGGCCGCAAGAGGCCGACACGGCAGTGTGGCCTCTTCAAAAAATATGTGACTGTGACCGATTCCCATAAACGCAAACTGACAGTTACTGAAATAATTAATTAATATTGTAATAACAAAATGTAATATCAGTTAAGATTTGTTTTCACAACAGACTTTTTTCCTGCACTTTTTTGCTATAAATACATTTCAATTAATTGATTTTTAAATTAATTGCAGCATTATATTACAGAATTGCAGTTGTGATCATTACTTGGAAATATCAAAATTGTGAATATTTTAAACTTTACAATATTTTAATTGCAATCTGTTTTGAAAATAAATCTTAACTCATATTACATTTTGTCATTACAATATTAATTAATTATTTCAGTAACCTAACTATTGAAATATTTTAATAACTTTATTGCTATGCGAGCTGTCAGTTTGCGCTTATGGGAATCGGTCACAGACACATGTCATTTTCTGATAGGGCCAAACTGCCGTGTCGGCCACTTGCGGCCACCTTCTGCTGGTGCGTTTCTACTGACTAATCCTGTATATATCAATCATTTTTTTTACGTCACAACGTAGACTTTTTCAAATCTTAATCTGTTAGGATGATTTATGAGAGCGAGCAATGCGTTCGTTTTGCCGCAACTGGATGGTCCGCAAAATGCTACTCGTATACTGTTTGGCAATAACTCGCCCTGTCGTTTCTTCTTCTTCTACTCAACACGTGCAAAATCGTCAAAGTTCATTACAGATAACCTGACGGATTGTTTCTCGAACCTTATTTCGATCTTGAATAACGTGGAAACTATAAATTACGAGTTCATAAGGATCGCTGTGCAGTCAGAACTGTTTCACCGCAGGGACATGATCGTGCATCCTAAGCATAAACGCATTGGGAGGAAAAAATCTCATCGTGGCAGCGGCTTAGTCAACAGGATCATCAACAGTCTACCCGTTGAGTTACATATACCTGGTTATCAGTACTGTGGGCCGGGTACGAAACTAGTAAAGAGATTCGCGCGAGATGATTCGCGCATCAACCCCCTGGACGCAGTCTGCAAAGAGCACGACATCGCCTAGTCGAAGAATCGAGAGAGTCTCGAACACGGAGGGGCTGCGGACAGGGTACTGGCCGACAAAGCTTGGAAACGCGTTTTCGCTAAAGACGCGAGTCTCGCTGAAGAGGCGGCGGCCTGCTCCGTAGCGAACGTAATTGGTGCGAAGTCGAAACTCGGTATGGGACTCAAGAAGAAGAAAAAGCCAAAGACTGTAACGCTGAGAAAAATCATCGAGGAAGCCAAACGATCTATGGTTCTGGGTAACGGTGCACGGGTAGCTATCAGATCTGCTCTCAAGGGTGCACAATCTGCCGTCAAACAAGCTTATGGAAAGCGTAACGTGCGAGCACCGCGCGTTCTACCCGTGCTGTCCAAAGTCGGAGGTTTCCTACCGTTTCTCGTCCCAGTATTTGCGGGTCTCAGTGCCGCTGGAGCGTTGGCCGGCGGTGCTGCAGGTATAGCCAAAGTCGTGAACGATGCGAATGCAAACAAGGAACAATTGAAGGAAAGTCAGAGGCACAACAAGACAATGGAAGCTATCGCATTAGGCAAAGGACTGTACTTAAAACCCTACAGAAAAGGACTAGGCCTTCATCTGAAGCTAAAAAACTTGAAGTGAAACTACCACGCCGAGCGTTAACCGATGCGGAGCTGCTAATATACGCGAAGATCATGAAACTTACACATTTTCGCGGAGTCTTCATGCGGAACGCTATGCCGAAGAGTGAGCCGTACAAGTACGAGTGGGCAATCGTCAATCTCGTCGACGAAGAAGGCCCAGGGACTCACTGGGTCGCGTGCAAGAAGCTGAACGATCGAATAATTTATTTCAACAGTTTTGGCAATTTTCGACCGCCGCTAGATCTTATCGGATATCTCGGTGTTGGTAGTGTAAAGTACAATTACGAGCGATATTAGGAGTACGATACTTTAGCATGTGGACACTTGTGTCTAAAGTTCCTGTGTGGACAATTAAATCGTAAAAACAAGTATCGTCTATATAAGCTTGCTACGTAATTTCACAAGGTCAGTTGAGCATTTGCAATCATGGAGGATTCATTCACGTTAACTTTATCAGGCACCTCCTCCATACTGGAAGCTGAATACTTCCTTTCTATCAAGCTTTCTCCGTACAAAAATTACATTCCGGGACTCATCAAGTTGCTGACTTCCAATTCGATGCCCAACGTGGATACGGATCACAACAAGCT
Organism: Cephus spinipes; assembly: GCA_963971525.1. Lineage (NCBI taxonomy): Eukaryota > Metazoa > Arthropoda > Insecta > Hymenoptera > Cephidae > Cephus > Cephus spinipes. The sequence continues at coordinate 9,958,841 of OZ020578.1, forward strand.
CTACGTGGGGGATGAAGTTATCACTATATCTATTGGTAGCTATAAGATCGATGATATCGGAAACTACGTGCATAGCGCGTTGACGGACAAGAGCATCGTCATTCACATTAAACCTAACAATAATACGTTGTGCAGCGAAATTAAGTGCAAATGTCGACTTTCTACCCAATGATACCATAGGTCGCTTGTTGGGGTTTACTCAACGCGTTCTGGAAGCTAATAAATTACACACGTCCGACGTACCGGTCGCCATTCTCAAGGTGAACGCCCCCATAGAGGTGCCATCGCACGTCATTTATCTACCGATTGCCACCAAGACGATAGATCACCTGCAGCTTCGAATAGTCGATTAAGACCTGGTGAATTTTCAAGGAGAAGTCATAACGATCAGGCTGCACGTCAGATCCATGCGATAACGGGTATCGTGTACAATAGGAAAATTGTCAGTGGTCATAATAGTAGGCCGATATGCCAAAGAGGGATCAGTCGTCAACCGCTTCTCAAGACGTTAATACGTCAAAACGTCTTGTTTCTGGAAAATCTTGGATTCAAGGTCACAAGAAGAAAGTGAAGCGTTCATTCTATTGAATTCTCTTCGTCCGCCGCGTACCATGGAGGAAGAAACGCTGAGCATTCAGACACCGATCGTCTTCGATGAATCTATAGCACACTGTGAAACGCATGCGCATCAATCTTACGCCTCGTCAACGTTCAACAACAACGACGAGGTTCGAATCTACGTTCAACATCAAGATCTATGCTTACTACCGAGCAAAAGTTCGCTGCACGTGTATGGAAAGCTGGTCAAGGACGATGAGTCCACAGCGACTGCGAGCACGACTCTGGTAAACAATGGCATTTGCCATCTCTTCGAGGAGATTCGCTATGAAATGAATGTAATAGAGATCGATCGGAACAAGAACGTCGGTCTCACGAGTCTCATGAAGGGTATGCTTCCCTGGGTCCCGGTCAACGATCCTTGATGGAGAACGCCGGTTGGCTCGACGTCAGATAACGGGACAAATTGACCAATGCAGACGATTACTTACACGTATTTATACCGCTGAGTGTGATACTGGGTTTCGCCGAAGATTATCGCAAGATCGTCGTTAACGCTAAACACGAGTTGATTCTGACGAGAGCAAAGAGTGATGTTAATGCAATAGTGCAAACTGCTGCGGAAGAATGCAAAGTCGTAATTCACAAATTGGAATGGCTGATACCATACGTAAAGGTGTCGGATCGACGAAAGATACAACTGCTGAAATTTATCGAGAGGGATGCACCCATCTCCCTGAGCTTTCGTACCTGGGAGCTGTACGAGTACCCTCTACTCCCCACCACTTCGAAACACGTGTGGACCGCTAAGACGTTGACTCAGTTGGAAAAACCACGATACGTGATACTGGGTTTTCAGACGAACAGAAAGAACGAGAAAAATAAGAACGTTAGTCACTTTGACCACTGCAACGTCAGAGACGTTAAGCTTTTTTGAATTCGCAATATTATCCCTACGGAAATCTGAATCTTGACATTGACCATAATCAGTTCGTACAAAACTGTACGAGATGTATGCAACTTTCAAGCTACGTACTATGGCAAAGATCCTGAGCCTTTGCTGAAGAAGAATAAATTTCTCGAGTACGCTCCATTGATTGTTATCGATTGCTCCAAACAAAATGAGTCCATCAAAATTGGACCTGTCGATATTCGTCTGGAATTCGACGCGCAAGACAATTTTCCTGCTGATACAACGGCATTCTGCCTGATCTTGCACGATCGTATAGTCGAATACAATCCCATCAGTGGTGGAGTGAAAAAATTGGTATAAAGAGGCTGAGATCGTTTCTCCCTGCGCAGTTCATCAAAGTGTAATTCATCGTGGACGTACAAGGTTTCAAGAAACCGTCGAACGAGTTTGTCATGAAGGAGTTATTCGTGATTGGAGTCGGCAGCAATTTCTCCGAGCCTACAACGTTTCTCTTTTAACTACCTTGTCCATGGAAACATCTACCGGCTAAATATAAAAGTATAAATTTGTGGTTAGAGCGCAATTTTCATGGTATATACTGGAGCGCTGGGGACGTTGCTTACGATCAAGCCAAAAACATTCTTCGAGTCGTCTTACAAAATGTATCTAAGATCTATATAAAAGGATCGGAGAAGAGAATTTGGTTGAAAGATTTCATTGGCAGTTCCGAGCACATCGTGGATCTGGGAGATCTAGGTTGCCCTTCGTTGCAAAAATTACGAAAAAACTTGCTTACTCGATGTACAATCCACCATGTTCCACATTTCAATTGCTCAACTGAAAATGTGAAATTGTTAAAGAACTGGTTGTCGGAATGTATATTTTTTTATTATGAATAAAGACATAAGATATAATAAGTTGTATATTTTTTAACACGTATACATAGTACTTGAAGCACGAGTACAAAGTTTATAGACATTGGAACTCAATTTGGTTGTACCGCCCGCCGAGATAACGCACGAGGACTCGATTCTCCTCACAGGCTTGCATCATCTTCAATAGATCCTCGTCGTCATTCAAAGCTTTTGCCATCCTTGCAGGTAGAAACGTCGAAAAGCTGTCCTCTACATTGAGGATCAGTCTCATCCCATATTTGGTTTGAACTTTTCTCATTCTGGTGATTTTGCATTCTTTCTGGGGTTCCAACTCAGCCAATTTCTTTGTCGGAAGATAATCATCCAAACGACCGACTTTGCTCATTGTTGAGAAATCCATTTTTTATTGTAGATGAAGTTTTTTTAGATTACGTAAAAGGCTGTTATAATTTCTTTTAGCTTGGATCAAATGTTTCACTTCCGCGATGTTCTTTAGTAGTACCTAACTGTATTCGAACTCGCGTTGTTTCCTCTTATTTAACATCGGTCGAATTGTCACAGCAAACTAACGAAGGCACGTTCAGATTCTCCGTTTATAGAAAACTCTCAAGGGCTAAAATGGGGATGGGAGGTTTTGGAAATTTCTAGAAATCGAATCGTCGACAGAGATTCTTGGAATCAATGTCAAGGTCGATACATCTTCCAAACGGAGCGACTTACGTTCTAGAACATTCGGATGAACCTTAGCCTTTCTCGTACAAAGTTGCGTCGCGCGTTTACATATCTCCTACGAGTAATTTGACACCTCGGAGGATGAGGGACTGCATTCTCGACGCACGACTCTGCGAGATAACGTTCGGTATTGCGCATTTGAACAACCGATATACAGATTTTTCTAGAATGACTTTGACTCCGCCACTGCGCTTGCGAGAAGCGTTACGACTTGCACTTACCTGCACGAGGCTTCTAAGATTTTCCTGGAATTGTTTTGCATCGGTTCGAGCGATAAGACACCTACCCGAATTGCGCACTTTGAGTTCGAACTCTACAACAAAAAGTTTCCGAAGTGGACAAAGGGTCGCTTATCGTCTGCGAGTAATTCAATACCCTGAATAACAAGATGAAAACAGTGTCCGGCTGCCGCCTGAAGTCTGCATGGGGGTTGGGGGAGTCATTGAAAGCTTTGGAGCGGGGGGCTGTCGTTTGAAACATGCACGGAGGCTTCCTGGAATCGAATGGCAGACGAGAGCCGACAAATTTCCTGGAATCGATGCTGCTGCTGCATTCTCGATGCGCAATTCTGCGAGATAACGTTCAAGGTCAAAACGGCTGAAGGCTGCCGTCTGAAATCTACACCGATCGGGAGGGAGCAAGGGGGTTCATCGAAGCTTCTAGAAGGTTTCCCGGGGTGGGAGGCAAGGGGCTCCATCAAAACGTCGCGCGAGAGGACCATTAGCTCTGGGAGCTACCCTCCGCAACTCAGCACGGACACGAACCGCCGAAGTTTCTAGAAGGTTCTAAAATGTTCTAGAAGGTTCTCGATCGTGTGCGATTCCTAGAATCGAGGACAAAATTCCCAGAATGTGACGCAAAATTCCTAGAATACTCCATAAATTCCTAGAAAATAGGGATCTCGATTATATCACTCCCGGAAATCGTAGAGCTCATGACTGCAACTTAGCACAGACACCCACCTTCGAAGGTTCTAGAGTGTCGGTATATGTCGGTTACAGAAATCCTGGTCCAGAACTCCCCAACTTATACTACTGCTTTCATCAAAATCGAATCGATAGTTTTTTTATTATACAAATTTCGCACTTTTCAACCCCTATAAATTTTTATGCATTCACCCCACCAGAACCGACAAAAATATATTTTTCATTATTCATAATGAGGATTATCCTCAAATTGATCCTATTTAAATATCTCCAATGGAAATATGCAAAACTGCGAAAACCGCCCTCTTTTCCGCAGATAAAAAACACGTGTCTCTTAGATATTGATGGAGAATAACATATTTCAAAACGAACGAAATCGGAATGTAACACCTTAGGTACCTTCCTTGTTAGTTATGTTATTGAATTCACCAGTTATTGTTAATTATTTGTTTAACAGAATTTATCAATTTAGCTTTGTGTGGATCCATCAAGGCGAACCAATTAGTTTTCTCAAAAACACCATTATAAATAAAATACGTTCCGGTTAACAGTTCTGGGTTTCCACTGTAGCAATTTCAGGTTTCGGTTACGGTTTTAGGTACAATATTTATGAAATTTAGGTTAACGGTTACGGTTTCGGTTACTTATTTTTTCAGTTATTATGGATTATTAATTTCGGTTTCAGTTACGGTTACGATCCCTGTTCTATATATTGAAATCTTATGACCATCAACGATAAAGGGTGCAAGTTACCGATCGATCTCCGAATAAATTTCTGAAAGTATTGTATTGGGCCCTAACCGGGTTCAAACTAGTTTTCTTTACTTCTATCTAGTTGATATCTAGGAACACTGCCTAGCGCCCGACCAGAAACGTACCGCATCCCCTGTCTAGCCATTAGTTATGTCAAACTGTTAGATTATAGACAATTTCCCAAGTCAACTTCCTTACTACACATGTGGATATGTACGATTGATACAGAAAACTGTTTAACCTGTTTTGATGTACATTAAATAAAAACTTGAAATATATAATTGACATAATAGCAAAGATGTATGATTAAAACACAATTAAAAACATAAATATGAGAGTTTATTATCTGTGCTGCCATGAGCGAGATTTGAATTTGCGACGTCGGGATGCTCTAAATAAGAAGTGTGACACTTTACCTACTCGGCCATCCGCGCAATTTGCAAGTGTTGCTTCATTTATAAATTATAATTATAATTATCACTATTTGTATGTATGTATGAGTGAGCGAATCGGGGAAGTGCGCCATTGGATTATTGTGCCTTTTCCTGGGATACTGTGTGGACTTGAGTGAGTACTGTTACGAGATTGATTGCGTTTTCTTTTCCTTCCCTCCCCCTTTTCTCTTTTTGTGTTCCTTTATATTCCGTAGATCTCCTAAGAACAATGGCGAGCCGTTCCACGTGGACCGTCATTTTGGTAGTTTCTTTGTATTTCCGACGAGCCTTCCGCCCACATGCTAGAGGCCCGTGGTGTATTGCGTGTGCCCTAATCATAGTATCTTGCGCCCTTTTTGAAACCCTCTGTACCCTCCTTGTTCCACCCTTCGTCCATTTTGCGCTTTAGAACCGAGATATTAGTAATTAGTCATTGTCGCGTTCGGGAACCTTCTTTCTGAGACCCGCTCACCTCTTCCCTCCGCTAGCCTTGCCATTCCCGAAAAGTAAATATTCGAGGACATCCGGGGTCACTCGACGGTGCTAACCTGGATAAGTAGCTGGCGGCCAGATATAGTTTGCGTGCTATGCCGTACCCGTAATCCCTCCCTGCCCCTCCTGCCCCTTGCCAATAGCGTATCCCTCCGTCCCCCTCACCCTGATCCCCCTCCTCACCAAGTCCATTTAAATCCTTTCGACACCGCGTTCCCCCTAGCGAGCACCCGCGTGCATTGTTTTCATTGCGTGTCCCGTGTAGTATTGTGTCTTCTCGCCTAAGTTACACTATTTCTGACTGTACCTTCTTTTCTTTTCTCTTACTGATTTTGATTATCATTTATTTTATTTTTTCTCTGTTTTTTTCTTTCTATGTCGATAGTTATTTTATTAATTATATTCTTTAGCATTATACCCCGTGTTCCCTCTTCTTTTCGCCTTCCCCCTTCACGCTAGTTTTGCGTCAGCTGTTTTCGAGAGACCCTATCAACCTCTCAAAGCGACGCCGATAAAGGAAAAGGGAAAATAGGATTTTTAAATCTCTAATATTGTATAATTCCCTTGAAATTAGTCATAGCGACAATCATGAGGAAATAATATTAGAAATTATTACCTTTAATATTCTTCGAATCAAAATATAGTCGATCGACTAGAATCAAAACAAACAGGTGCCCGAGCACTATCAGCCGGCACGCGCCAAACACAAAAGAAATACCAGTAAGCTGGTACTTGAAGAAACTGCTAAGCCAATTAGTCAAATCAAATAATAAATCAAAATATTAAATCCAAAAAAGCAACGTTAACACCTCGGGAGGATAAAAATCGTTATCCCCACTAGAATTAACGTATTCCAATCGAGGATATAAGCAGCGGCTCCCTCGATAGGAGATCATTCTAAACAAATCACTCTAGACAAATCATTCTAGACTAGTCACTCAGACTCTTGTACACCACAAGACGACAAGAAACAAGTAAAAATTTGGAAAATAGAATTATCAAAAAGCTAGTAAAAGAAAATCGATCCTCTATTCCAGAGCGAACCAGTGAACAGTATTGTACTGCAAACTGTGGGAACTCATCATTGACAGTTCCTGGTCTTGTGCATCAAAAGCATTTTGCTAGAACTGTTCGAAATCGACCAAAACCATCCAACCACACTCCATAAAAAGCTCAGCTCCCAAAATCATTGTGATTAGTACCTGTCTGAGCGTCATATACCTCTTACCAGGCCTAAGGAATCATTGTGATACCCCCTAGTGTCAGGAAGGGCATCCTAATTCCCTCTGCATTCCTCTGCAGTGAAATTATCGTAATACAACTGTCAGGACTGCAGATCCACCGTAAAAGAATCCACCTTAAAAAAGACTCAGCTCCCAATATCATTGTGATTAGTAGCTGTCTGACTAGGAGACCCTCAGGTAGCCGGGTCAGGGATTTTTTTCATATTTATGGTACATAAAGTTCAGACCTCCAATAACACATGAGCAAAGCCATTCCGCTAGATGGCCAGGCATTTTCGAGAAAATCGATTTTGAAAATATTCGAGTACCGTATATCTCTTAGATGTAGACAATGGAAGCAGTGAGGCCGTGGCTCAGTGGGCAGCGCGTCAGCTTGGTAAGTGCGAGGTTGCTGGTTCGAGTCTCCCTGCATGCGTATTATTTTAATTTTTTTTTAATTTTTTTTTTTTTTTTTTTTTTTTGTTCTACGTTTATTGTTGGTGGAAGCATTTGTAACGAATAACAATTTGGTTGCAAAATAAAAGAGATTGGGTCAGAAATAAATTTTTTTTTATTTTTCCAAGTTAAAGACAAAATGAAATGTTAGAGTACTGTCTAACAATAAAATAAAATTATTATACATTCACATCGGCTACTGCACCTTTCGATTTTTGTATTGGAGTTTCACAAGAGCCTGGATGGTACTCGTCGTAAAAACATGGAAAGCAAAAGGTTTTGCGGCATCTAGCCGATGTGAATGTATAATAATTTTATTTTATTGTTAGACAGTACTCTAACATTTCATTTTGTCTTTAACTTGGAAAAATAAAAAAAAATTTATTTCTGACCCAATCTCTTTTATTTTGCAACCAAATTGTTATTCGTTACAAATGCTTCCACCAACAATAAACGTAGAACGAAAAAAAAAAAAAAAAAAAAAAAAAATTAAAAAAAAATTAAAATAATACGCATGCAGGGAGACTCGAACCAGCAACCTCGCACTTACTAAGCTGACGCGCTGCCCACTGAGCCACGGCCTCACTGCTTCCATTGTCTACATCTAAGAGATATACGGTACTCGAATATTTTCAAAATCGATTTTCTCGAAAATGCCTGGCCATCTAGTGGAATGGCTTTGCTCATGTGTTATTGGGGGTCTGAACTTTATGTACCATAAATATGAAAAAAATCCCTGACCCGGCTACCTGAGGGTCTCCTAGTGAGTCTAACCCATTCTCAAGATAAGAGATTCAGTAAACGGGGTTCATTGTGAGCATCTGTGGGTATTGAATCATTATCATGCTCATCATCAGCAGGCCCGCGGTCATCGGACGCATTGTGCAATCTGCTGTATTGTGGTTCCAACTACAGCCTTCCCATTCCGAGAGCGTAGAACAGAATAAGTAAATAAACACACTTGTTGTTGCCTACGGTACGATAATAGCAATAGAGAAAATTATAAGAGTGCGCATGCGTGTGTGTGAGAAAGTTTAACAGAATCCCCAAAAAACACTTACGTGTAAAAAACTACGCCAAGTACAGGTGTGCTGTGTATTCCTCTAATAAAAAGTATTGATATCAGATTATTGAGGCCAAGTACATAAGTCACTACATGTTTGCCTATTATATGATCTAGCACTGGTCCATCATTTTAATTGTATTTTCAAAATTTCCTATAACGTTTTCACTACTCTTTTACATTACTACTGTTTCTTGTAGTTGATTATGAATTAATGGTTATTTAATAATTAATAAAACTTTAGCTGATTCCTTATCGAGTACTACTTGGCGGGTCCGTGCAATTCTTGATATAAATTTGCATTCATAATGCCAGTCATTAAACTCAAAACCAATGTCAACTTTCTATATAGAGCTTATTAACGATAACTCGTTAATAATAATCACGGTAAAATCTTAATAACAAACATAATTTTAGGATACTATTAGTACGTTCAAAGTAAGTATTTTGGAATTTCTGGCACGGACCCGCCAAGTAGTACTCGATAAGGAATCAGCTAAAGTTTTATTAATTATTAAATAACCATTAATTCATAATCAACTACAAGAAACAGTAGTAATGTAAAAGAGTAGTGAAAACGTTATAGGAAATTTTGAAAATACAATTAAAATGATGGACCAGTGCTAGATCATATAATAGGCAAACATGTAGTGACTTATGTACTTGGCCTCAATAATCTGATATCAATACTTTTTATTAGAGGAATACACAGCACACCTGTACTTGGCGTAGTTTTTTACACGTAAGTGTTTTTTGGGGATATCACAAGTTTTTGTTGTTCAACGGGACATAGACGCTCTAAGCACTGAAATCTATATTGTCACAGATATAAAATGTAAATGCATTATGATGTTGCTAATCAGAAAAATATATTGCGGTGTCGAAAATGTTTAATGGCATATAAATTTAATTTGTAAGTCCCTTTTTCTAGAAATGCATAAAGACATATACAAATTTTTAAAGAAAATGTAATCTTCAATGCATATAAGCGTCGTTAATGGTGTCCAGCTTGTTGAAGCCGTGTGGTAAATGTAAGAGAGGAGAGTATGCTGGATTATTTCAGGCCTTGTACCTTAGGCCGTGCGAACATCAAAGAGGATACTACAGTTTGAGCGAAGCGCCAAAGCTTGTTGCACACTTTTCTGGACTTCTACGTCCTACACTTAGGTACAAGAAACTACGGAGCGGAAAACCCTGGACTTCCACATCCAACACCTGGACACAGGAAACTACGGAGCTGAATACCTGGACACCCTGGACTTCTACATCCAGTACCTAGATACAAGAAACTACGGAGCGGAATACCTGTACACCCTGGACTTCCACATCCGACACCTAGATACAGAAAACTACGAAGCGGAATACTTGGACACCCTGGACTTCCACATCCGACACCTAGATACAGAAAACTACGAAGCGGAATACCTGGACACCCTAGACTTCCACATCCAGTACCTAGATACAAGAAACTACGGAGCGGAACATCCGGACACCCTGGACTTCCACATCCGACACCTAGATGCAGAAAACTACGAAGCGGAATACCTGGACACCCTGGACTTCCACATCCAGTACCTAGATACAAGAAACTACGGAGCGGAACATCCGGACACCCTGGACTTCCACATCCGACACCTAGATACAGAAAACTACGAAGCGGAATACCTGGACACCCTAGACTTCCACATCCAGTACCTAGATACAAGAAACTACGGAGCGGAACATCCGGACACCCTGGAATTCCACATCCGACACCTAGATGCAGAAAACTACGAAGCGGAATACCTGGACACCTTGGACTTCCACATCCGACACCTAGATACAGAAAACTACGAAGCGGAATACTTGGACACCCTGGACTTCCACATCCGACACCTAGATACAGAAAACTACGGAGCGGAACATCCGGACACCCTGGACTTCCACATCCGACACCTAGATGCAGAAAACTACGAAGCGGAATACCTGGACACCCTGGACTTCCACGTCGGCCATCTAGATATAGAAAACTACGAAGCGGAATACTTGGACACCCTGGACTTCCACATCCGACACCTAGATGCAGAAAACCACGAAGCGGAATACCTGGACACCCTGGACTTCCACATCCGACACCTAGATACAGAAAACTACGAAGCGGAATATTTGGACACCCTGGACTTCCACATCCGACACCTAGATACAGAAAACTACGAAGCGGAATACCTGGACACCCTAGACTTCCACATCCAGTACCTAGATACAAGAAACTACGGAGCGGAACATCCGGACACCCTGGACTTCCACATCCGACACCTAGATGCAGAAAACTACGAAGCGGAATACCTGGACACCCTGGACTTCCACATCCGACACCTAGATACAGAAAACTACGAAGCGGAATACTTGGACACCCTGGACTTCCACATCCGACACCTAGATACAGAAAACTACGAAGCGGAATACCTGGACACCCTAGACTTCCACATCCAGTACCTAGATACAAGAAACTACGGAGCGGAACATCCGGACACCCTGGACTTCCACATCCGACACCTAGATGCAGAAAACTACGAAGCGGAATACCTGGACACCCTGGACTTCCACGTCGGCCATCTAGATATAGAAAACTACGAAGCGGAATACTTGGACACCCTGGACTTCCACATCCGACACCTAGATGCAGAAAACTACGAAGCGGAATACCTGGACACCCTGGACTTCCACATCCGACACCTAGATACAGAAAACTACGAAGCGGAATACTTGGGCACCCTGGACTTCCACATCCGACACCTAGATACAGAAAACTACGAAGCGGAATACCTGGACACCCTAGACTTCCACATCCAGTACCTAGATACAAGAAACTACGGAGCGGAACATCCGGACACCCTGGACTTCCACATCCGACACCTAGATGCAGAAAACTACGAAGCGGAATACCTGGACACCCTGGACTTCCACGTCGGCCATCTAGATATAGAAAACTACGAAGCGGAATACTTGGACACCCTGGACTTCCACATCCGACACCTAGATGCAGAAAACTACGAAGCGGAATACCTGGACACCCTGGACTTCCACATCCGACACCTAGATACAGAAAACTACGAAGCGGAATATTTGGACACCCTGGACTTCCACATCCGACACCTAGATACAGAAAACTACGAAGCGGAATACCTGGACACCCTAGACTTCCACATCCAGTACCTAGATACAAGAAACTACGGAGCGGAACATCCGGACACCCTGGACTTCCACATCCGACACCTAGATGCAGAAAACTACGAAGCGGAATACCTGGACACCCTGGACTTCCACGTCAGCCATCTAGATATAGAAAACTACGAAGCGGAATACTTGGACACCCTGGACTTCCACATCCGACACCTAGATGCAGAAAACTACGAAGCGGAATACCTGGACACCCTGGACTTCCACATCCGACACCTAGATACAGAAAACTACGAAGCGGAATACTTGGACACCCTGGACTTCCACATCCGACACCTAGATACAGAAAACTAAGAAGCGGAATACCTGGACACCCTAGACTTCCACATCCAGTACCTAGATACAAGAAACTACGGAGCGGAACATCCGGACACCCTGGACTTCCACATCCGACACCTAGATGCAGAAAACTACGAAGCAGAACAGTTGGACAATCTGTCACCTAAAATACGAGAAATTATGCCAAAGCACACATATACATACACCCATATACGCGCGCTGCACATGAATGCTATTAAAAACTGGATAATTCTATACTATTGTGAAAGCACCCTTATACTAACTGGAATTTCGGTATGAACGGTAGCTTCACTTATAAAGTGTATTTGATTGTATTGTGTATTCGTAAATTACTACCACCATACAGAGTACAAATAGGTAAAGAAGGCACAGCAGTCAGCGCCATCTGTCGTGTAAAAAATGCGATGGACGTGCGAAGACGACGACGACGACGACGACGACGACGACGACGGAACTGAAATAAAATCATCTCGCTCGCCATCTCAATACACCCTGATCTCGTATACTAATCGTATTGAACGTGGGGGCAATCAATTCAGAACCCTCAATTCCTATAGTGAATGTATCAATAACTTTTTCTCATGTATAGCGGTTAATAAGATATTTCGTTCCAAACACAGGTATAAGAGTTGACTCAAGTAAAGAGTCTCGGCGAGCTGCGCCCTGTACAGCCGGTTGCCTGTACTTGGCGCGAGACTCGACCGAGTCTCTTGATATTAAGAATATCTTAGAGCGTAATTTATAGGACAATATAGCATAATTGTTTCTTTTTAAGACCTCAAGTGTCGAATTCTTTCTACAGACGCCTACCCAGTGCACAAACCCTATAAAAAGTCTCGTGATTCCCAAGTCTCCAAAATCACGAAACGTCTCAATATATTATGCTTTCCGTATAAAATATATTGCGATAATGTTCCACTGTGCATCGTGATTTGCTTCCGCAACTATTATAAAATGAGAAGATAGAAAGGCATTTGGGCATAATTCTGTCAGTTATTCATAAATAAACTAAACTATTTTATATTTAATAGAACAATTATCCAATTTTGAAAAAAGTTAAAATATAACAAAATACAAAAAATTATAAATACAAGAAATACAAGAAAATAAAAGGAGTGATCAACCAGCATTTCCTCGTTTCATGACTCTGGATTCCGCAAAGAGCAGGATTTAGGGGCCATTAATCGGTTTTTTTTTTCATTCTTCACGTGTAAACTATTTTTATCCAAAATTTCATTTGCCATAATGGATCTATCCTATCAAATTTTCGGAATATGATACTGTTTGAGAAAAAAATAAGAATATAGGAGGAGAAGAGACTTTTTACTAACAACAGTTGACGGATTATGCCCTCTCTCTATTTTGCATGTCTCCTTTCTGTTATTTGAATTATAGAACTCCCTGGATCCTTTGAGAATAGGATGTTCTAGATCATTATCGATCGAGCGTAGTGGAAAACTCTAGACTAACGACTAGAGGGCATATAAGTCCTTCTAGACGCGCCCTCTAATTAGTATAGAACGTGTACACGAGAAACTCTACTCGTCGCTACAACTTACAAGGGGAGTACACCAACTGGGGGTCACGGATTCGGATGAAATTTATCAGGAATGTAGTATAGCATCCCGAGAGAAGGGTGCTCAAGCCATACGACCCAACGTTGAGTTATAAGCCAAAAAAAGCGATTTAAAATATGTGGCGTGTCATGTGTACTAGTTGTGATACGTTTAAATTTCAAGTAGTGCCGCAGCGCAAGGCTAGAGTGCCAGACTACCACGCTGACGACACGCGTTCGATCCCTATCCGTCGACTATTGATTTTTTTTTCATTCATGCACAACATAAAATACTTTGTCATAGTATATATTTTTTAAAAATAATTGATCACGAAATGAGTAATAACAACAAAAATTGTGTATAAAGCATTTATTATCGCATAACTTATAATTATTATTTTACATATCATCAGCATCATCATTTTCATCACTCTTTAGAGATACTCAATTTTTGTTGTTATTACTCATTTCGTGATCAATTATTTAAAAAAAATATATACTATGACAAAGTATTTTATGTTGTGCATGAATGAAAAAAAAAAATCAATAGTCCACGGACAGGGATCGAACGCGTGTCGTCAGCGTGGTAGTCTGAAACTCTAGCCTTGCGCTGCGGCACTACTTGAAATTTCAAGGTAACACAACTAGTACACATGACACGCCACATTTTAAATCGCTTTTTTCGGCTTATAACTCAACGTTGGGTCGTATGGCTTGAGCACCCTTCTCTCGGGATGCTATACTACATTCCTGATAAATTTCATCCGAATCCGTGACCCCCAGTTGGTGTACTCCCCTTGTTAGTGCGCAGAAGTGATCGACAGTGAATTGTTAGTGTGACATCTAGTGTTTCTAATTAAAATTAGTGATTGTGCTTCACACTCTCTTATCAGTTTTTTCTCTGTCTATTGTACTCATCTCTTAGCTGCATCTCTCAAAGCCCTCTCTCGAGTTTTTGCAAGATCGAGTAGACTCTCGTCTTGTAGGGACTATTCTAGTAACTTCTCTACCCTACAAGACTTGTCTTGCAATCTCCGTTTACCTCTCAATCAGATCTAGAAACTTCTCGTCGTGTTCGGGATTTTTTGGCCAAATCTCTCCTGACCCGACACCTCTCACGAGTCTATTCTCTTTTTCTTTCTCCTCAAGCTTATATCTCATAATATCTGCGTTTTTTTTGTTTTGTTTAAATCTAGATTAAGCTACATTTTTGACGTGCTGCTGTTTTAACCAGAGTTTTTTTAAATTTTATTACTGTTTTTGTTGCGAACGCATATGGCCAAAATAGAAAAGGATCGACTTAGGTTACGAAAGCCTTCTTTCTTGTATCTTGTACTTAATTAGGTGTTACGTAGGCCGTAGTGGCCAGCGAGGCCTTTAAATTTGATAACAAAAATTTAGAAGTAACCAAAAGAAAAGGAACGACCGGAGGTAACGTGAATAATATTTGAGTGAATTCCGAGCGGTAAGAATGCACTCAATGGTGGGTTCGCTGCTCGTTTAAGGTGTTGAAACACGCCTTGCTATTCCAACGTGGGTAGATATTCTCTGAAATGTTAGAGGATGGGTAATAGATATTTAGAACGCGAGTAAAATATGAATTTGCGATATATTGTTACAATCAATATAGAAGTTTCAATTAAATGTCATGTACAGTGTTTCGATTATGAGAAATACTGGGATAAAAATATTGTGATATTGGATTACAAAACCTGACTGTGTGTGAGGTTAAGGCAAGAAGAAATTTGGTGGAACAGAAATCTATCAAATCTATGCGTTACTTGGAAAGACTAGTCTATGCAGCTCAATTTTGCCCGGTAACCGATCCAGCTTGTTCCCTAGGGTATGTAATAACGAATCCGTACCTAGGCCTGATTGCGAATATTACACTGAATCTAATACTCTAACGGTTAGAGCCACGAGTGACAACGTGCAGTCCGATGTTTTACGCGTGAAACTGAATGATTTTCTGAGCGTCAGTCCTATAATTTTGGCTGCTTATATAGTCGATTTTTGCTGATGCTCTAGGTACGGTTAGGACGTTAGGAATGCACTCGGTTAACCAGCTGGGTAGGTGGCACGGGCAATGCACTGGGTAACGTGCTGAGTTTACAATTATGCTTTCTGTCGGCTACGTTATTCTTCTGTTCCGGAATGAAGGTCGATATACGTAACATAGGCATGCGAAATTTCCGGTAACAACAATTAAGGTTGGCATAAATAGAGAAATACAAGGTAATTATTGTGTAAAATGAAAGAAATAGTCCATTGTTCAACTGTAGTATGTATATAAACAATGTAAAAGGGCAGCGCGATGAACGCAAAGCCACTCGCGAATAGAATAATACGTCGAAAACGATTTAAAATCATGAAGCTCGTCGGTCATGTCCTACAGGGCGGAAATGATTCAATCAAATCTGCCGCTGTCAGGCCATGCGTGCGCGGGGAGATGCGTAGCATCGACCTGTGGCCGCCAGACCCAACTCAGGTAGATTGTTATATCAACCTGGTAATGAGGGTCATGTTTGCACGAGACGACAAAGGGTCGAATCGGGGCCACTAGGCTGCTGGACAAGGCCCCGAGCGAAAAACAGTAAACACTAGTGGAGAGTATCTTGCCGAATGGAGGGGGAGTGCGTGGGGACACCGCCGAAATTCCAAGGCAAGGGGTATCAATATCAATCCGACTACGCGAACGAAGGTGGTCTCGCGTTCATCGCGGTGCTCGTGATTCTTTAAAACTAAACTAATAAATAAAGTGACACAAGTCTTTAAATTAGTGTTATCTTTTCGCATTAGTCCTTTCGTGTTTTGTTCTTGTCCTGTTGGGAACAGTTTTGTAACAATCGGACATATAATATTAGTCAATATTCTCCGAAATAATTTATAATAATTTTCGTGCGAGCTTACGACGATTTACGGCTTCTCGCTAAAGAGCGCACGGCGGCTCTAATTCATGGCACACGCGTGAGCGGCGAGCTCGGCGAGTTGGTAGGCGCGGGCGTAGCGTGTATTTGCGGGGAGGGGTGAGGCTCGTGACGCGCTCGCGGCACAGGGCCGTACCTAGCGGTTCGAATTTCGGATCTTTTTCTGAGAACTAATCCGAGGTCTCTTAAGTTTTTGTAAACGGCGCAAAATAAATAGGATAGATCACGGACGCTAAAAACACGGATAAATACCGGTAGTTCATAACAGGTTACGACAAAATCTGGAAGACAATTCTCTAGATTTTAACAGAGTTTTACGCGAATAGGAAAGAGTCAATCGCGGCACCCGGAGATTCGAAAATTAACAGAAAAACAGGCGACAATTACAAGATACAAAATAGATAACACCACGAAATCACATAAATGGCAAAAGCATAAAATACAGGGTGTCCCAGAATTACTTTTGGACCGGAAAGTGGGCGATACCTGGAGGTGCCCTGAGTACTCTCCCGCAAACCGTTTGCCAAAATTCGCAATAGTTTTTAAATGAGAAGCATTTAAGTGCGACCAATCAGAACGAAGGATTTCCGCGGATTCATTCGCGGATGCCAAAGATCGCTGCTTTGCAATAGCTTCCTACAAATTCTGCGCCTAGCAATTGTTTCATAGCTCAAGCGAGCGTCATAGGATTCGTTGACAAACTCCCAATATGGGCATGGGCGTGACTTAGGCTGGCGCAGCAGCTACACGTGCAACGCGCGATCGGCAACTGTTTCGGGATACGCATTCAGCTAGACGAAAACCGGTACACGGTGTCCAAAACGTCATGCACTGAATTTTATAGCAGTCCGGAAGAAAACAGATTATTAAAGTGAGAGGGAGTCGGGAGGGTGGGTGGTGGGACTGATAAATTTAACATGAATTGATAACTAAGCATAGAAGCATTATTTCTTCGTCCTGTGAATAGCCATATCGAATTTCCAAGACATCGCGATTGCTGATTTTAAAGTTATAGAGTACTCATCGATTTTGGAGACTGTAAAAAATACGTAAAACAGGAAAATAGATTAGGAGAGAAACGCAAAGACACGTATCCTTTTTTTTAGTTCCTAGAATGTCCACACCAAATTACAGCCCTTTGCGACTTCCGGTGGCAAAGTTACGCAACACTTGTCGACCCCGGATCTTGTGAAAAATACGTCAAATTTAAAAAATGGACTAGGAGAGAAATGCAAAAACACGTATCCCTTTTTTTCGTCTCAAGAATCGGTATACCAAATTACAGCCCTTTGCGACTTCCGGTGGCAAAGTTACGCAACACTTGTCGACTCCGGATCTTGTGAAAAATACGTCAAATTGAAAAAATGGACTAGAAGAGAAATGCAAAAACACGTATCCCTTTTTTTAGTTCCTAGAATGTCCACACCAAATTACAGCCCTTTGCGACTTCCGGTGGCAAAGTTACGCAACACTTGTCGACCCCGGATCTTGTGAAAAATACGTCAAATTGAAAAAATGGACTAGGAGAGAAATGCAAAAACACGTATCCCTTTTTTTCGTCCCAAGAATCGGTATACCAATTTGCAGCCCTTTGCGACTTCCGGTGGCAAGGTTACGCAACACTTGTTGACCCCGGATCTTGTGAAAAATACGTCAAATTGAAAAAATGGACTAGGAGAGAAATGCAAAAAAACGTATCCCCTTTTTTCGTCACTCGAATGAGTATGCAAATTTTCAGACCTTTGCCAGTTACGATGTCAAAGTTACAGAGAGATAGCCGATTTTTTAGTCGACAAATGTTGCGTAACTTTGCCACCGGAAGTCGCAAAGGACTGTAATTTGGTGTGGACATTCTAGGAACTAAAAAAAGGGATACGTGTTTTTGCATTTCTCTCCTAGTCCATTTTTTCAATTTGACGTATTTTTCACAAGATCCGGGGTCGACAAGTGTTGCGTAACTTTGCCACCGGAAGTCGCAAAGGGCTGTAATTTGGTGTGGACATTCTAGGAACTAAAAAAAAGGATACGTGTCTTTGCGTTTCTCTCCTAATCTATTTTCCTGTTTTACGTATTTTTTACAGTCTCCAAAATCGATGAGTACTCTATAACTTTAAAATCAGCAATCGCGATGTCTTGGAAATTCGATATGGCTATTCACAGGACGAAGAAATAATGCTTCTATGCTTAGTTATCAATTCATGTTAAATTTATCAGTCCCACCACCCACCCTCCCGACTCCCTCTCACTTTAATAATCTGTTTTCTTCCGGACTGCTATAAAATTCAGTGCATGACGTTTTGGACACCGTGTACCGGTTTTCGTCTAGCTGAATGCGTATCCCGAAACAGTTGCCGATCGCGCGTTGCACGTGTAGCTGCTGCGCCAGCCTAAGTCACGCCCATGCCCATATTGGGAGTTTGTCAACGAATCCTATGACGCTCGCTTGAGCTATGAAACAATTGCTAGGCGCAGAATTTGTAGGAAGCTATTGCAAAGCAGCGATCTTTGGCATCCGCGAATGAATCCGCGGAAATCCTTCGTTCTGATTGGTCGCACTTAAATGCTTCTCATTTAAAAACTATTGCGAATTTTGGCAAACGGTTTGCGGGAGAGTACTCAGGGCACCTCCAGGTATCGCCCACTTTCCGGTCCAAAAGTAATTCTGGGACACCCTGTATAACAATTATCACTAAAAGTATCCTATAGTTGCCTGTTTTAACGCTTTTTGATAGTATGAATTTATTTCAGAATAATACTCGTGAGTGTTAATTAGCCGTGTTCAGAAGAATCGGCAAAAACGGCTGGCGAAAACACAGGCAGTCGCCGCGAGGGTCGAGCGTGTATCGCGAGAACAAAGGATTTCGAATATTCGATTAGGCCAGAGAGGCGCTCAATATTTAGCAACCAAGTTATTTGGAAAATCTGTAAGTTATAAGCAGCAACTAGAAGATGCGAGATACCAATAAATTATTTAAGCGGGCAATATCGCCAAAAGTGCGGCCCTACAGAAAGATTTCAATATAAAAGAAAGCTTAATTTAGAGACAAATTCCATCGTAGATTCTACTTTAGGGCCTCATGAGGCAAAAATCGAACAAACAGAAATTATCGGAATACTAACAAATCGCAAATCCCAGCACTATCGTCCTTTTTGCTATCCCGATGCGGAAAGACATTCACATCAGGACTCCCAAAAATCGGATATACTTCCGCTGAGGCAGAAGGCGTAAACTCTAACACCAAAAATTATATTTTGCCAATTTATAATGGGTAGTCAAGGGTCTCACCAAATATAGTGGCGGCAACGAATAGGACATTAAAAAGAGCCAGAAGAGCTTCCTTCCTTCCTTCCTTTCTTCAATATCTTTTATTTTATCGTTACTACTTTCTCTCCTTTTTCGTTTGCCTAACTTTACTACTGTTCACTAAATTCGACTACCAGCTAAAGAGCTCTAAGCGTAAGTGAAGCCTTGCTTCAATTTTACAGAGCTCGAAACCTCTTGACCCCCACTATTTACATTATTTTGGCGCTGATGGAACCGTGACAAATCATTGTACTTAGAGCGTATCAATCGCTTAAGGGATATATTGCGTTGAAGATCATAGCTATTCACGAAGATGACCGAAGCTGTCGACGGCACGATCGGGAGTCCTCGGGTACTGCGGTCCGTTCGTAGACCAGGGAGCGCGGGAGTCCGCGGTGCTGGCTGCTCTCCCTCCCTGTCTCCGGCGGTACATCGGCATGAACCCGCCGTAGATATTCTCGCGGCCTCGCGGCAGGACGAGGAGGACAAGTCGACTCCTGGTCGGCGGCGAGGGCGGCGTCGATCGTTGGGCGTCCCAGCTGGACGACCGGCAGACGAAAGCATGAGCCCCATCCCGGGTACTCAGGAACTCTCTGGATTCCTTGGATGCAGCAGCCCCTCCTCGTGCAGCGGCGGCAGTCGGTCTCCAAGGGTCACCAAAAATCAGCGCCTCGTTCCTCACTTCCCCCGTTGTTCGGCATCGTTCCACCAGCTCTCACGCCAATCGGTTTCACCAAAGTGTCATACATTATCCAAAGAAAGCAAAAGAAAAAGAAATCAAGCAGTATGCAAATAAAACCAAGCGAAGAAACTTTAAAGCGGACGACAGGCTGGATACTTAATACTAAGGAATCTGTGCGCCTTAACCTAGGGCTGACGTTTGGAGCGTTCAACTGTTATTTTCTACGTCCCTAATCCTGCAGGTCATTTGTGGCGTGGATTTCCAAAAATTCACGTCACAGTGCATAGTGGTTGATTTTATATGTCTTTATACGTTATACAAATTAATTTTTCTCTTTAATACTATATCTTCCAATCAACTTTTAAGTATTTCTCAAGTTAATTCTACACTGCACTTTCCTAATATTGCAAAAAATTATTTAACGCTTTTTGTCCAAAATGTTGTAACACAAATGTTATAATAACCCCTCCCCGTCACCTGGCTCGAGGGCACCACTGGCCCCGAGCACAAGTATTGCGTACTGTCTTGCGAAGTATTGTTAATTGCGTTCATTTAGTGTTTTAGGTCTGTTGTATTTAGTATAAGATCCCTCCCCTCCACCCTTCCCCCCCCTGTCGCCATTCCCCGTAGGGCACTGGCTCGAGGACCATCACCGAGGACAACATCGTGGACCTGCTCGGAAGGCACAGCATCCCTGGAAGGAGCAAGAGAGTGGCTACGTTGCCGAGGCAGCGGAAGGCAGGGATGGCATGGGCAGGAGGACCAGCTGATCCAGCCACGGGGAAACGACGCCACCACAGCCCACCACGACAGCCACGAGTATGCAGCCCCGGTGCAGTCCCGTCACACGGGTAAGAAAACCATCCCGTGTGACAGCGGCGGAGCCCTCTCCCTCCGAGACCGCGGACGTGCCCGGGAGGATTTTGACAGGCCCTGGAGGCCGCCATGTTTACCGGCGCGCGCAGCCAGCCCGCGCGCCGGCGACGCCAGCACCGTGTTGCCGCCACGAGGCCCTGGAAGGCCCGGCGGCGCTGCCAGCTTCAAACGGACCAATGCCCTGCCATGCTGGAACTGCCGACCAATGCCAGAGCACGTAGCCCTCTCAGCTGAGAAGCCACCACCAATCATCGAGGCCCTGGAGGCCCACGAGGTCCGGAAATTGGGAAGAAATCTTCACTTCGAGCCAGGGGATTGAGAGTGATAGAGTGAGCCTTTTGCGGATTGTGAAATTGCGAGTGAGAGTGGGATAATTGCGAATTTGGATTATATCGAGTGTTGCGGAATCGTTGCGTGAGTATTGAGTGATTGAGTTTTCCCTTTGCCACCTTTTTCCCTACCCCCCTGTTTTTGCATTTATATTGAGTAGATTTCCCTTTTTCGATATTACGAGCCGTCCTCACGTGGACTGGCCTTTTTCGTTAGTAGATTCTTTTGAGTTTTAGTCTGGCCTTCCGCCAACCGCGTGCGGCCAGTGGTATATTGCGTGCGCCCTAGACTTAGTATTTCTGCGTTCCCTTTAAAACCCTTCGTGCCCTTCCTTTTCCCACACCTGCCCTCCTCTCATCCCATAACCGAGGTAATTTTGTAAGAAGCCATTTTGCGTTCGGGAACCTTCCTCCCTGAGATCCCCTCACCTCTCCCGCCGCTAGCCCAGTCATTCCCAAATTGTCAACAACCGAGGACCTTGCGAGGTCACTCGCCGGTGCTACACCGTTACAGTAGCTGGCGCCCAAAACCATCCATATCCGAGTCCCCAGCTGATCACCCTCCCCTGCCCCGCCTGCCTCCTCCAACCTCCCTCCCTAGACCACTGCGTGCTCCTGCGTGAGCCCCGATTAGTATTAATCCGCTTATGTTTTCTTTTCTAGTATTCACTTCTTTACGGTTCTATTTTCTTCTGTATTGGCATTTGCTTTATTAATTATATTCTTTTCTTAGTCCACCCAGAGTTCCCATTTCTTTTCGCGTTCCCCTTCCTTTCCCTCTTGCGATAGCTAATTTGAGTAGACCCTGGGCGGTAATAAGCCGTCCAGTACGTCACAAATTTTGGCGCCCAACGTGGGGCCCGATAAATATCAGAAGCCGAGTTACCCTCCTTCTGAGGTTCTTTTTTAAAGTGCTCACCTCGGTACCCCCCTCCCCTTACCCTTACCACCGTACAAGCATGGATCCTGTCACCCCCGCTCCCAAAAGGACACCCCCTACTATCAGCACCACCACCCCCACAGCAGCCCCCAGTATTGCTCCCCCTGACCACCCCTTCAAAGTAGACCCCCTCACCGCAATCCCTCCTCCAGAAGAATTAGAAAAATTAGCGAAGATTAGCGCGGTCCTGAGGGCCTTCCCTAATCTGCGTGACATCGTGCGACTTTGCGACCGCGCCGGATTGAGCGTAGATGGAAGTGAAAACGATCTCTTCGATCGTTATTGGAGATACGAGGTCCGGAAGTCATGTCCGAATGTGCCGATAGCGTGGGACCCCGCAAAGGACGAACGCGGATCGGGCACCCCTCTTACGTCCGCCGTCGCGAGGACGAACCCGAGGTCCCATGAGTCAAACCGTGCGACCTATCCCCCGATAATGACCATGACAGAAGTGGTATCTTCGAGTCCCGACCTTGGCAGCAGACCCCCTATCCTCTCCACTAGGATCGTCCCCACCACGCCTCGCAACCCCCCCGAAGTCAATCCCTATAAAGTCCTGCTCTCCCTCCTCCCCGATCCCTTTAAACCCGTACGGCTCCCAGTGGGCATCGCGCCGAGTTCCGGAGTAGAGGAACCCCCGGCCAAAGGCCCAGTAGAAGACGCTAGTGTAGACGAGTCGGAGGACTCGGGAATAGTTAGCGACAGCTCCTCGATTTCCCCTCCCCCTTCCTCTCCCCAATCTCCATCCCCAATCCCAGTTCCCAGCCCAACGGATAACTCCGTGGAAATGGCGGAACAACCAACCATCCTCACCTACGCCCAGATAACCCGAGGTCCCCCAACAAACCCCTCTCCGAAAAATCCAACCCCTCCCTACACACCCCCAAGTATGCAGACCAGTCACGATAGAGTATTAGCTACACTGAGGTGCTATAATTGCTACCAACGAGGGCATAGGTACCCTCAGTGTCAGGAACCCTTGAGATATTTTTGCAGGATTTGTGGCCTCAGGGGCCATAGTACGAAGACGTGTCCGCGATGTCGGAACACGAGGACCCGAATAGAGTATAGAGTCGAGAAACCCCCTCCCCGCCCTCCTACTTGCACACCCCCTAGCCCAGTCATCGAGTTCTCTTCCACCAACACACCCCTAATAAGCCAAAAAACCACAAGGATAACGTTAGCGAGTGATAGACGTCAGAGAATTCAGACCAGAGGAGCCATCCGCACCCAGGAGGCTAAGAGAAGCGGGATCGGGTACGCCCTCCCGCTGATAGAGGAAACGCTCCAAAGGAACCTACCCCCTCCCAGCTGGACCAGAGAAAGAGGCCCTATAGCGACGAAGCGGGAAATCCCGAGGTCCCATGTCCCAGAAATCATAGCGATCATTGACAGACCCTTTCCTTCACCCCATACCTCCCACAAACCCATTCCTTGCGCGACCCTTGACGTGAACCCTCGTCCAAGGCCACCGCCAAGATCCTCCCCGAGAACGTTCCCCAATCCTACCTTTACTTCCCATAAGTCCCAATCCATTATTCCGCCATTAATGGCGCTTAGAGTGACTCCTCCACCGAGTCTGATCCGTATTCCCTTACTACCCTCTCCTAGGCCCTCCGCACCACTAGCGAGGACATTCCAATATCCCCGGCAAACCGTCAGGGAAAGCCGCTACAGCACTCCCGTCAAATACAGGTGCTGGAACTGTGGTGGCGCAGAACACGTGGCTGCGAGGTGCCCATTCAAATTGGCCTAAAGATTCCCTTTTCACTTCCCTTATCACCTTTTCTCATCCCGTGGTCCCACTGCTTATACATCCCGTGGACCCCCTGCTTATACATCCCGAGGACCTCTACCCTCCGATGGAACCCCACCAACGACGACACTCAGACCCCTCCCTTTTTGCTGAGAATCAGTACTGCCTTTCCTTGTTTTGAGTAGCTTTTGGATTTTGAGAATAAGTGCCCCGAGAAAGATTAGCTATGTTCCATTTGTTTGCGATTAATTTGATACCTCCCAGTATTTACAAAGTGTTTGAGACTGAGTAAAGATTATTATTGCGGATCACTATCAGCCCACTCCTTCAATAATTGTCTAACCCCCTTTTTCCTTCTCTTCCCCTTTAGCGTGCAATAAGCACGAACCCCTTGCTGAATGCAGCATCAAGTCCCATTTCCTTTTTGTTCTCCTTTAGTCCCGTTGTGTCGTTCCATCCAAAGACCCCATCCCCCCTCCCATGACCCCCGATGACCTCCTCAAGTAAAATATCGTTGCGAAGAGTACGACCGATTAGAGTTTTCTTTAGAACTGAGTATTGGCTTTGTTTTTGAAAATAGAGTATCCGTTTGCTTTGATAATCAAACATTGCTTCCTTAATCTTAGAAAATGTAGTATTGGACCCCAATCCCGAGGACCCAATTCGCGTTTAAAACCCCGTACATCCCATGACCCCCTAAGACATGTAGCCCTGTAGTAACAGCACCACACCCTTGCAGTCCAAAGCCGCAATATACCACACGAGCGGCCTTAATTGAATACGACGATCGGTCCATTGGTTCCAAGAGTAGATAAAGTAGTTAGCTACCAAGTTCTTCCCTCCAGTAGTCACCATTCCCTATGCTTCAAGTGCGAAAGTACTGTAGTCTCAAGTAGTGCATAGTTAGAAAGAGTTACTTAGTGAAGCCCCGAATTCACAGCCAGAAGATGCCAAGACCTAGGCAAACGGGCCGCGGGGCGGCCAGAACAAGGGAGGGCCGATGGGCCATGATCGGCTATATGCCTGGGCCACCCGAGCCGCCACTGATTGGCACTAGGACCCCACCACGCGAAGAGGAGTCCGAGGATACCGCCTCCGAAGACGAGGAATCCCTCTCCCCAGAGCCCTCACCCGACCCCCTGCCAAGACCTTCCTCAAGCTGGGAATCCCTGTTAGAGAGGTTGAGGAACATACCTCGCCCGACCCCAAGGGTCGCAGCCCTGCGCCCCACGCCCCCCTTCCCCCCATCCCCTCCAACTACCCCACCGAGGCCCCTGATGGCCTGGAAGGTGGACCCCCCACGATTCCCTCCAGCCCCACCACCCCCCCTCATGTCCCTCCGGATCGAGCCCCCGGAAGCCTTCCTTAATCCTCCCCTCCGATCACCATCCCAGGTGCCTCGGACGCTGACCCCGCTGCCCAAGCGGACACCCGGGACTGAGGAAACCAAGGTGCGGTTCCGGTGCTGGACATGCGGAGGGCCCAACCACCCGGCAGCCCAATGCCCGAAGACCTGGGGAAAATTGTGAAGCCCCGGGCCCTTAAGACGACGACTCCGCGACCCACTTGACCCCCTCTTTTTGTTAGACCGGCTGAAGCCAAAGATTTTCTTTCTTTTGTTGCCTTTGTGCCCATCTCCACAGTTCTCTTCTTTTGTTTTTCCTGCTTTCGCTGTTTTTTTTTTCTGTTTTGTTCTTATGTAAGGCCAGGAAACGGCAATTTTCTTTAGTGGTGCTCCTCCGCACTGTGGGAACTAACTCCTAAAAACTGGGGGAGAATAAAAAGAAGGCAGACACTGTGATAATAGCATAAACATTGAGTTTTTCTTGCCTCGAACCGTACTACCATACACTAGCCAGTCCCGTCACCGCTGTCAGTGCCCCCCCCCCCTTCCTTCTTCCCTCCCCCGTATGAATGATTGCTCAAGTACCATTAGAATGGTACTTTCGTCTAAGCGGGGGGGAGTTTGTAACACAAATGTTATAATAACCCCTCCCCGTCACCTGGCTCGAGGGCACCACTGGCCCCGAGCACAAGTATTGCGTACTGTCTTGCGAAGTATTGTTAATTGCGTTCATTTAGTGTTTTAGGTCTGTTGTATTTAGTATAAGATCCCTCCCCTCCACCCTTCCCCCCCCTGTCACCATTCCCCGTAGGGCACTGGCTCGAGGACCATCACCGAGGACAACATCGTGGACCTGCTCGGAAGGCACAGCATCCCTGGAAGGAGCAAGAGAGTGGCTACGTTGCCGAGGCAGCGGAAGGCAGGGATGGCATGGGCAGGAGGACCAGCTGATCCAGCCACGGGGAAACGACGCCACCACAGCCCACCACGACAGCCACGAGTATGCAGCCCCGGTGCAGTCCCGTCACACGGGTAAGAAAACCATCCCGTGTGACAGCGGCGGAGCCCTCTCCCTCCGAGACCGCGGACGTGCCCGGGAGGATTTTGACAGGCCCTGGAGGCCGCCATGTTTACCGGCGCGCGCAGCCAGCCCGCGCGCCGGCGACGCCAGCACCGTGTTGCCGCCACGAGGCCCTGGAAGGCCCGGCGGCGCTGCCAGCTTCAAACGGACCAATGCCCTGCCATGCTGGAACTGCCGACCAATGCCAGAGCACGTAGCCCTCTCAGCTGAGAAGCCACCACCAATCATCGAGGCCCTGGAGGCCCACGAGGTCCGGAAATTGGGAAGAAATCTTCACTTCGAGCCAGGGGATTGAGAGTGATAGAGTGAGCCTTTTGCGGATTGTGAAATTGCGAGTGAGAGTGGGATAATTGCGAATTTGGATTATATCGAGTGTTGCGGAATCGTTGCGTGAGTATTGAGTGATTGAGTTTTCCCTTTGCCACCTTTTTCCCTACCCCCCTGTTTTTGCATTTATATTGAGTAGATTTCCCTTTTTCGATATTACGAGCCGTCCTCACGTGGACTGGCCTTTTTCGTTAGTAGATTCTTTTGAGTTTTAGTCTGGCCTTCCGCCAACCGCGTGCGGCCAGTGGTATATTGCGTGCGCCCTAGACTTAGTATTTCTGCGTTCCCTTTAAAACCCTTCGTGCCCTTCCTTTTCCCACACCTGCCCTCCTCTCATCCCATAACCGAGGTAATTTTGTAAGAAGCCATTTTGCGTTCGGGAACCTTCCTCCCTGAGATCCCCTCACCTCTCCCGCCGCTAGCCCAGTCATTCCCAAATTGTCAACAACCGAGGACCTTGCGAGGTCACTCGCCGGTGCTACACCGTTACAGTAGCTGGCGCCCAAAACCATCCATATCCGAGTCCCCAGCTGATCACCCTCCCCTGCCCCGCCTGCCTCCTCCAACCTCCCTCCCTAGACCACTGCGTGCTCCTGCGTGAGCCCCGATTAGTATTAATCCGCTTATGTTTTCTTTTCTAGTATTCACTTCTTTACGGTTCTATTTTCTTCTGTATTGGCATTTGCTTTATTAATTATATTCTTTTCTTAGTCCACCCAGAGTTCCCATTTCTTTTCGCGTTCCCCTTCCTTTCCCTCTTGCGATAGCTAATTTGAGTAGACCCTGGGCGGTAATAAGCCGTCCAGTACGTCACAATGTATACAGAATCACTACCGCGCGTATGGGTTAACAACAACCGTTTCTATTTCAGGTATATTACATACGACTATATTAAAAGGTCGTTAACTAAGTCCACTTCTAAATCGTCGGGTATTTTTAGCATCAAAATTAGCTTTCAGTAGTATAGCAAGGACAGTTCTGGCTTAAGATTCCTGCACCGACACTTTACCGACACCTCTGGAGTCAAGGAAAGTTCGCGTCCGTGTTCAGTTAGTGCGGTTGGCTCCCTTTTGATTTTTGGAAAACTTCTGCTTACTGACACCTGCGGCGTGAGGCTTTATTTGGCTTGCTTATCGGCACTTTACGAGTGAATGATTGAGATGAAGACAAAGAGAGAAAAAGGGTAACAAGATGCGCGCGCAAGCTGGCACGAGTCGCTGTCACTGACCCTTCTGTTCGACGTCATCCGAAGGG
This sequence comes from Cephus spinipes, assembly GCA_963971525.1. Taxonomy (NCBI): domain Eukaryota; kingdom Metazoa; phylum Arthropoda; class Insecta; order Hymenoptera; family Cephidae; genus Cephus; species Cephus spinipes. The sequence continues at coordinate 9,987,161 of OZ020578.1, forward strand.
GGCCCCAGCTTTACATTAGATTTTAGGCGTTTTAGATCAGATTCCAAGAATTGTATAGGTAGAATCTAGGAATCGCACAAAAAATGGAAAAATTCATTTGAAACGGTATATACGAGGGTTGTCCCAAAAGTAATGCACAGCGCGCTCTAGCGGGCGTTGTAAGCAACGTAGACAACTGATCGAAGCGTCAGTATGTAGATTGAAGTCTCAAGAACACATTGGTATCATATGGTAGTGAGATTCGTTTAAAGGGAAAATGCCAAAAATTCGAGAAGACAACGAGAACAGTTCATCGGGGCGGATTGCAGCAATAGAGCAGCGTGCGTATATTCGCATCGAAAAGTGTGCGGTAAAAAAGTGCCCGAAATTCATGCCGCATTAAAAGAAGCGTGTGGAAGATTTACTGTAAATCGTATACTAGAATTATTTAAAAATTGTATATTTACTATTTTTTTGCAAAAAGCAGTGAAAAAAAACATACAGATGATTTTTTTATTTTTTCGCCGCCATTTTGTTATTTTTGCATGTACATTAAAAATTCTAGTTCAGCCTAGTGATATATTGAACCTAAAAATTCAAAATTTTTCTGTTTTAGATGGCCCATTTTTGAAATTTCAACACTAGCGCAGACCCACCTACTAATCAAGGCGTTGTATTGAAATGGTGTTTCTGTATGTTAAAAGTGCATAAAATATACAATAATGAAAATTTTTTAAATGTATTTTCAGAGTGTATTTATTAAACCTAACAAACCCTACATCAATATCTTTATTCATACTCTCATAAAAAATTCATAAAAATAGCATTTTTTTCGAGCACCCAAAGTAGAATCCTGCCTTAAACGAATTCCACTACCATGTAATACCAACGTGTTCTTGAGACTTCATTCTACACCCCGGCGCTTCGATCAGCTGTCTACGTTGCCTACAACACCCGCTAGAGCGCACTGTGCATTATTTTTGTCACAACCCTTGAATTTTCACTCATCATCATCTTCATCCCCAATAACGGTGATTTTTATCTACTGGTTTGATTCTCTTCTCCTTCTCCTCTTGAATTCTCAGGCTGACATTCATTGGAGGATGAGTTTCCTGAAGAACTTCTCACAGTGTTTTCCTGATTCGACTCAATAGAATTTTCATGTATCGCTACGTTTGCGAATGAATTATTGTTTGCGAACGTGATGCGATGATGCCTTTCAGAAACGGGAAGATCTGAACTACGTAACCACTCGTGATACTGATCTCTTCGAAACTGCTCTCTTTCTCTTATAACCCGATCTCGATTTGCTCCTTGCGATTGTCCTATTTTTGAAGTTACCTCGCACGTACCTTTATCCTTGATTGTTATTCATGGAATGATAGTATAATACACTGAGCGTCATTAATGGTATCCACCTTGTGCACGCAGTGCGGTGAGGTAAGAAAGAAGACTGGGCAGTACCTGCTCACGTACCTTGACCTGTGTGTGCAACGCAGAGAGTACTACGACCACTATCAAGTGGATGAAGTTTGGTACTTTTTCTGGGACTTCTTCCGGGATCTCTCCCGGTACTTTCTCCGGGACTTTTTCGAGTACTTATTCCGGGACTTTTACCAGTATTTTTTTCCAGGACTTTTTCCGGAATTTTTTCGGTACGCTTTTATCGTCCACACCAAATTACACAATACTTGTAGGTGACAGATTTCGAATTTACCTACTCTGATAGATCTTACATTATCATAGGATATCGCAGTTTTCAGTTCGTGCTCGAGTGTTCTCAGCGCATGACATCCAATAGGCATGTCTTCGGCTGGCTTCAGCGTGTCCTAAAACACCGAGAAACAAAAGCGAGAGAAGGAAACTCAGAGTTCGTAGTTGCCTACCATTTCTGTTGGCGCCTAGCTCTAATTGGTCAACTTTAACCTGCTCTCATTTGAAAACTAAGAATTTCCAGTCAAAAGGAAGGCACTTTCGTGATATGCGATGCTTCCCGAACACCCCCATATACCCCATAGGTCAGGTAGTTTCGGAACACTCTGCATAAAAAATGAAACGTCGTCTATTTGTTGCTCAACCACGCTCAACTAATTTAACTGATTGACTTGAACATTGGCTTGGTAATAACCTAAATGCCAGGTAGGAACATAAGCTATGTGTTATGACGTACCTCCTACCCATTCATGTAGAATTCCAAAAGACTCCTTTAGTTATCAATCAGTACCAATGTCGGTATCACTATCAACTCCATGCGTATGCGGCGCACCGAACGGCGGCGTGAAGAATCACACAAAGCTAGTTAACATAGAACAAGTTTTATATAGATAAAAAGATATACCATCGCCATCTGCAGTCATTTTCCATATATCGGAAAGTCGATCCAAACTAACAAGTAATCCAATATTTTTTCCCATGTGCCCAACCTTGTCAATTAATAATCGCATAATGGGATCTTTTAAACAAATAGCATTCAGTCCGCGTATTGTGAATTGTTCTCGTTGATCAAAGTCATCAGCATCAGTAATGTTTATTGGAACTCTGTTTAAAAAAAAAAATCATATGTAAGAACTTTGCTATGTTCAATGAACATATTTCTGCTTATAAGTGAAAGAGCTCCGTGTGATAATTTATCGTAGAATTGATTTCTGTAAGCCTGTGCGAAGGCGTCAGCATCCTTATTTTCCTTTATTAATTTATCAATATATTATTACTTCCCTACTCTTCTTTTGATTTAGAAGGATGGTATATTTAATTATCAACAAATTGAATAACTTCATTTTGAAATTAAAAATACAAATAGAATCAAATATTTTCTAGCCATGAGATCTGTTTCATTTTCACATATTTTTTATACACTACATATACAATCTGACTTGTTTATGATATAAGGAATATAAGATTGACTGACTGATTATGTCAAATAATAAAATGTATGAGTTAAAAAAAATTTCCTTGCCTCTGAAGTCCTCATGTATGCATGTGTGTTATCTTTACATAATAGAATTAAATGAACTTAACTTTGAGATGCCGACATAATTATATTCGCGATTTACTTACAAGGAAACGTGGCGAAGTGCCCCCCTCAGATTTTGTTCGTTTTGAGATATGTTATTCTCCATCGAAATTTAAGTGAGACATGTTTTGATTTATCGGCGGAAAAATGATTTAAGGGGGTGAAATCAACCTCCGAACTTGAGTACCTTTATGGAGATTTTCGAAATTTCGCATATTTCCAGTCGACATATTTAAATGAATCTAATTGGAAAACTCATGTTCATGGCAAATTATGAAAAATGTATTTTGTTTGATTCTGATGGGATAAATTTCTTAAAATTTATAAAGGTTGAAAAGTTCAAAATTGTTATAAAAAAACTGTCGATCGGTTTTTAACGAAATTAAAGAAAGAGCTCAAAAAAGAAGGAGGTATATATATTGTGACGGGACAGATTTTACCCCGTCAGGTCCTCGGCGGGAACTGTAGTGGTACGCGGGAAAACGCGTATTAGAAAAGAATCCAGGGAAGAAGCCACCACCTCAAGGGCTAACGAAGTTGCGAATTTGTTGATTTCTGATTTTGTTGTTTGATTTTTGCTATGTCCCATGCCGCGAATATTGTATTCGCGGGCTTACCGAGTCTCGCGAAAAACCAGCGAGGGATCATCAGCGTGGGAGGAATGAGGACGAAAGGCTGAGTGACGTCAGAGCGCCGGCAGGGCCCGGCTGCGCGCGCTGTAGCTCACCGCACCGCACCTCGCGACTTGGAGCAACTCTACGCACGCTATCACCCGAGTTACATGAACTGGTCTACGCGTACCGAGTAACTAGCAGGGAGCTATTACTCATTTCGCGTGACATCGACCTACGAACGACGGAGCACCTGTAACGCACCACAACTCATGATGGAGGCCCACCGCTATCGACAACAGGAACGAAGACTCGCGAACTGGGAATCCGGAGATTCCTATGGGACGACGGAGTCCATCGCGGGACAGCCCGTAATCGCTGTTCCCGAATCGAATGAATTGTCGCGAAGACGTATTTAAATTGTAGCGCGTGGTGTCATATCGGAGATTTCTGACTGGGGCCGTAGGACCAATCAGCGGTGGTTGCGAATAAGGGAGAGGATGATAGTCTCCGGTGCTGCCGATTACGATCGAAAGGGAAGGCAACTTCCTTCTTCGTGCCTGGACCGTCGACGACGCGAGTCGTGTTTTTGGAATCGTTTGGTTTTGGGGGTTCAAGTCTATGGGGAATCCGGACGTTGTCCGAGGCCGCGTGTACGGGCTACATTCTCCCGATCGAAGAGACTTAGAGATTTCGGTAAGCGATTGGTTACTTTTTGTGAGCGACGAAATCTCGTAATACCCCGCGTTTTGGTACGTTTTGTCGATAGGTGCCTGTAGATACGTGGGAGATTTTCCCACTCGTAGAATCGCGTTCGTTTTGGGAAGTACGAGATTCCGCCGACCGGCAAGGGACATTGTTCGCGTAAATATGTTGCCCATCGTGGACATATTTATCACCCGTTGTGTAAATCGAAGTGCGTATGACTGTGAGCGAATGAGATTGTATGTAAATGGACCGTATGTCGAATTGTCCGAAAGTCATAGCGAAGTGAATTGTCGAATTTGTTGCGAAGTGTCCGAAAGTAATTATCGAATATGAGAAATTGTCGAAAGATCGAATTGTATCGAATCGTATGAAAGTATTTATTAAATATCGAAGATTATCGAATTGTACGACTGGATTTTAGCGAATCGTAAGAATTGGACTGCGCGGAATAGATCGCGAACGTTATGCGTAGAAATCCGTTTTAAGACATAAGTTAGAATTGCTATTGTCATTCGTTGTTATTTTAGTCGCGATCTTATTGGGTCCATTATTTATTTCTGAAATTATTAAATTTGGATTTCGTTATATCCGCGTGGTCGCGTCCGAAACTGGAGCAAAAATAAACGATAGATTTTGTTATTGTTGACCCAAAAAGCCGAGGTGTTCATTTTGTGAAGTGGTCCTTACTCTTGAAGATCCCAGCCGCCTCCGCGTAGCTGAGTTAGCCAACGTAGGCACGCGAAGAAGAACCGTAGACATTGATACGTGGTTCCCGTTTTGGAACCTGGCGCCCAACAATACCAGAGGTATTAATTCGAATTGTATGTGTTAGCCCTGGGTTGCCTGGAACGCGAAGGAATCGCGTACGTTGTGCGCCGGTCAGTCTCTCATTTCCCGACGAGGCTCGATCGCGAAATATACGTCACAATATATATTGTTACCTAATCCCGTGTCCCACGTTGGGCGCCAATGTTACCTAATCCCGTACCTCACGTTGGGCACATGTGTTACCTTTAGTGAGCGGTCGTGAGTCTTTATGTTTCACCACGTGTTGGACATAGGATTTCTTAAAGAGCTCGTGCTCTAGGCAGACGAATCGGATCTGCAAGTGGGTGATTCAACCAATCCGTCTTTGATTTATTTTTATACTTTAAAAAAAAAAAAAAGCGTGTTTGATTATAAATGGTTACGCTACCCTTAGTCAAGTTCGAGAACATTCGTTTTAATTCAATTTCTGATTTTATCCTTATCCCTCATGGAGGTGTAGATCATGGATTTTTCGAACCGATCATACAGCTTGCCGTGCTATGTGGTTTGCCAAGGATTGTTCTGATAGGTATTAGTTATGGTTCCTGTGGGGTACATAGCTAAGCTAGCGTAATGCTATCCGCCAATGTCTCACAGACACCTGGTATTTGGAGGAAATATGGTTCAAAATGTGATATTGGTTACCAATCCCACTTTTAGATTCAGTGGTTCTTTGGATTACGAAACCGTATACAGCTGATAGTGGTGCTATCCACCCGCTGACAAGGTATCTGTGGGTATGGGAGACTTGAGAGGTGGTTGGGTGGTTTTTCCAATGCCCGTAACCCTTTTTATTCCTCTCGTCCCCGTTTTAGCTGGTAAGTATCGTTTGGAGGCGCTATGGCTCCAACGAACCCGTCCAGACTATTCAGGGAGGATTAGAATTCCTTTACTTGATTCCTTTGAAATCCTGAACTTTTCTGTCTCGAGTTTCACCGTAGAATGTGTAGTATTCGAATGAATTCTTATCACCGTTCCGCTACCTCTGTGAAGTTGGCCCCTCATTATGAAAATTAATAAAAGAAAGTTAGAGTTCTGCTTGCTCCCGGAAGAGTTCTAGAGTTCCTGATAGTTTTTAGAAATAGTTCTGTCGATTAAATGCAAAAAATTGCGATATTTAGAAATGGGGGGCCAACTTCACGGTGCCCCCCATTTTTGAAAAAATGTAATTTTTTTGGCAGTTCTGAATAGATTAACAATAGTTCTACAGTTCTCTGCACTGTACATCAATAGTTCCGGTCATTATACGCTTCAAAATAAAGTTTGAAAAAATACGTCAGCCCCCCATCTTTTAGAAAATCGTATTTTTTTAGTGTTACGAATAGTTCTCAAAGAGTTCTACAGTTCCCTATAGGTTTTGGGTACAATACATTGTGACGTATACCGTTCATCGGCGTCGCCTACAAATAATCAGTGGCTGCTCCCAACGTGCTGTAATCGAAGAAAAGATCCGAAGATCTCGTTGTTGGGCGCCAGGTGCGGCTTTCCCGCACCACCATCCCTCACCACGACCGTTTTCAGATTTCCCGGCGGCTCAGCCTCAGCGTACTGAAAATGGTAGAGGGGAACATGGGGGCGACGAGAGAGAATTTCGGAGTCAACGGATAGGCGCGCAAAATGATAAGACAGGGAGTAGGATACCGTTCCGTTTATTACCATCAAGTAAACGGCGGATTGTACAATACAAATCCCGTCGCGTACAGTGTGTTCTCCAACGGCGGCTCACGACTATTCCGAGCCGTGATTTCTAGCCCGCCCCAGACCTGTCCCTATCTCGGTGTCCCTACCGAATCCGCGAATCCCCTCGCGGCGCGATTCGCGATCCTAACAGGTCTCGTTGGAGATGAGCCTTTCCTTCCTCGGGAGTGTGCCCTCTGACGTCGGTAGCCACCTGAGGCATCCGTGTGTCCGCACCACTCCCGCTCGGCTATCTTCTCGCGCAAGATATTCTCTAAATAAGACCGCCCTCGCGGTCCTTACCGAGAACTGGCTGTCCCATCAGTCCCGTACCAAATCCAAATCGTGGTGGCCGTGCCCCTTCCGCCTATCCCCGTGGTGCCGCATCCCGGCTCCACGAAGGTGTCCATCAAAAACTCGGAATTTCACACACTCGGCCACGCACTGGCACTAGACCATACAAAAAAACCGGGAGCTATGGTTCTCTGCGAGAGATGCCGATAATCGCAATCCGCGATTACCCGATAGCTCCGCTATCGCCCGAGCACGGAAGAAGGACTCATTTCTCGCGATCCGTCGGACACGCGTGTCCTTACGCACGGACACCCCGCGACACACTCTCTATCCTACCTACCGCTCTTCGCGGTCGGTCAAAAATCAAAACAAAACTCCTCTCCGGCGCCCTCCCCGCGGACCCACAAACCGTAGCCGATCAAAGTTCCCGGGGTACCGGCAGTGCGTCCTGGCGGTTGAGCACCCCTTACATGCGGGCTCTCAACCCAAAAGGGCCCTGTGCCTCCGCCGCCAGTCCACTACTTTCCCCCGTTCCCTCCTCCCGAATCACGGACCTACGAACTCTTAGGAGGTGGAGGCCGGAGGCACTGCCGTGCTGTCGGCGGCAGATTTCGTCAAAAAATCATGTTGAAAAGAGTATTTCAAAAAATCAATTAATCGTATAAAATCCGATACCCCCAAAATACTGGATAGATTAATCAAGTCCAGGTATTCGTTTTGTAGAACTCGTTGAGAACTATCCGGAAGTCCCATGAGAACTCCTGGAACTCTTCATTTTTTTTTTTCAAAACTATCCCACTTGCGATGGAGAATCTTCAAAATGCCAGAACTCTTTCAATTTTAATTTCTCAGCTTTTTGCCATAAGAATTATCGATAGAACTCTTTGAGAACTACCCAGAACTCCCAACTAATTATCTTTTTCTTGAACATGTCTCCTCGTATTGCTTGTCTCATTTCTGTTTATCGTTACTCAAGTCAGTCAAAAAAAAAATGAAGAATTCCGGGACATCTGATAGGAGTTCCGGATAGTTCTTAAAGAGTTCTGTAAAACGAATACCTGGACTTGATTAATCCATCCAGTATTTTGGGGGTATCGGATTTTATACGATTAATTGATTTTTTGAAATACTCTTTTCAATGATTTTTTGACGAAATCTGGATATGTATTGTACCCAAAACCTATAGGGAACTGTAGAACTCTTTGAGAACTATTCGGAACACTACAAAAATACGATTTTCTAAAAAATGGGGGGCTGACGTATTTTTTCAAACTTTATTTTGAAGCGGATGATGACCGGAACTATTGATGAAAAGTGCAGAGAACTGTAGAATTATTGTTAATCTATTCAGAACTGCCAAAAAAATTACATTTTTTCAAAAATGGGGGGGCGCCGTGAAGTAGGCCCCCCATTTCCAAATATCGCAATTTTTTGCATTTAATCGACAGAACTATTTCTAAAAAATATCGGGAACTCTAGAACTCTTCCGGGGGCAAGCAGAACTCTAACTTTCTTTTATTCATTTTCATAATGAGGAGCCAACTTCACAGAGGTCGTTCCGCTCGGCTTTTATAGTCGCGGAGCGGAGCGTACGTTAATGGTGAATTTAAATTTTTTATATTGTTGCGTTGCCCCATCTATGAGACCCGCCTGTACTATCTACTTCGGGTGATTTAAAATATCTTCCCGCGTAAAGTTTAAAGGGACTCGCAATGTTTTGGTCTTGGGTTTGTTTTCCCTCAGAATGCCTTTGGCTCATTCGCACCTGGCTGATTCCATCATCGGGAATTACATAATCAAAACAAAAACATTGCGTATGCGCTCATAATAAAAATAAAGAATTTTACGCTCCGTTACGGTGCAATATTTTTTCGTTTTTCGGAAGTACTTCGTTGGAAGAGTAAACTATCCCTATGTATGTGTGACCAATGTCCCATTAAAACCGCATTACATTGCTTTAATTTGCCTTTCCAATTATTACAAAGCTCATTTTATGTGTTAATTTAGGAGCTTAGTCCTTTGAATAACATTTGGCTGCATTTCTTACAAAAACCACCCCTACGTATTTTGACTCTCCCTCTATACGGGATTCGTCGTACACTCAGGGAGTTTTGCGAAGTTGTGTATTCTAAGGGTTTTGGAGGATGCTAGAATCGATTTTCAACTTTAAATATTTTAATTCAGAACGGCAGATACTGTAAAAGCGCAGTTTTGCACTTGTTATTATATTTTCTTGAGAATATTGTGGGAGATTGGAATGATAGGTGGCTAAAATTGATAGAGAATAACATTTTAAAAATAAAATATTTTTCGAGACGTAGAAACAAGCAAAACGTAAATATTTGACTTTGCCAAAGTTTTCATTTTGTTTGTCTGCTGGAATGAGTCCATATGCTTGTGCAACATATGCCAAAAATAAATGAGAGCTGCTGTTTTCAATTTGTACTGTAAGCTGTAGTTATCAGTGGACTCATCGCATGCAGTAAATCTCTAGTCGATTTTCGCAACTTTTAACTGTATTATTTAAATAAAGGTGGAACGTATAAGGAAAAAATAGCTAGAAATTGTGACTATATATTACACAACTTTAAATCTGTCGTTGAAATTGGTTTAACAGTCCATGATAATGTTTTATGAAGGTGGGCCTTACAAGCATAAAAGGGAATGAGCCATGAAGACTTTCGGTTCAAAGTATCTGAAACTTGGGTACTTTTGCATAAAAAAAAATTAATAAATTTATTACAGAAAAAAACAATTGGAAATGCGAAACCCTGAGAGAACAATCTAAAATCTTATATACAATATAAAGCAAAATACGTATATATATGGTTTATCGAATGTATATAGTTCACACCAAAGTGGCTTTGAATCAGAGATGCATTCTGGAAAAACTTTAAAGAAGAAGAAAAGCAGGTGGAATGTCTTATACGGTCAATTTCATTTACCAGTTACACCATTCAACTGATTATATCAACTTATGGAAAGCTTCTTTCACTCCCTTTTTTGATTCTAAAAGAACCAAGTGGTATGTTCGGTCCGATGGTAGAACAGACATTGTTTAGATTAGATAATATATACACATCAGTAACACAATTCATGTATAAATAGATTATTTTTAATTCTACCATTATTAGTGTATGTGTTACGTCCGACGCAACGCAACCCCATTGCCCCCCCCCCCCCCCCCCCCTCTAAGCATCTCACAGTACCCCATTAGCAAATGTCAGAGACCACGATAGATGTAACCGATCCTCGACGAACATGGGTTAATTATTGTAAATCATAGATTATATATTGTGACGTTATTTTTGGACGTCACAAAGGTCCCGGATTGGTTACTTTCGTTTTTCAATTTCGGTACGCATTTACGTCTCTCTTTCCAATAAAATGTTACGCAACCGGCCAGGAGCTCCAGGGTCATAGGCATTAGGGAACATTAAGTTAATATTTTCGTATACCAATATTTCATACGTCACGACCACTTCGCCGGAACCGAGCCATCCGGACAGCTGGAAGCCAACGAAGGAGGATAAGCAGATTGTATGCCGAGGAACGTGGAGAGCTGCCGTGTCGACCTGACGACTCCACCCTATAAGGGACCCTACCCGACAAAGAGGACGGAGGGTCAACCCAAAAGGACAGCGCCATGGACTCCATCCTACCTAGCAGTTTATATCGTCAATACCGATGGTCCCCAGCAATGGGACTAGTAACGAGGACGAGGAGGTCCCGAGTTCCGCGAGACTCCTCGTGCTGCATGATCCACGGGCCCCTGCGTGGAGGCACCGTAACTGGCTTGCCATAGGAGGCAGAAACGACCAGACCTACCGAAGTCATCAGGATCTCAGCCACTATCGTCGAGGACACGGCAGGAATCTCATCGCCGCCAGAGGCCACTGGACACCCCGAGCTACGGCAGCGAGGCTGTGACTATGTTCCGCGTGGCTAGCGAACTTACGACCAGGACGTCAAAGTGTTGCGTTTAGTCCGCGATTGGAACTCTTATTTTACGTCGTCCTTCCGAGTACTATGTATCGTTTCTCAAAGGAAGGCTCCGGCATCTATCGAATATTGTCGAAGTCCGTCTCGTAGGGGTAAGGCGATTGAGCCACAGATGTCACTCGAGTATTATATCGTGTGTTTTTATCGAGGAATAGTCCAACGGCATGACTTTCGTAACGGCGTAGTAATACGAGTATTGTAAATCCTCCCGAGGATCTAATTGGCTATCTAAGGGCACTACTTTTGATTGTTGGTGGGGACGCGAGTCCCAGCCCTACAGTACACTTTGCGTGTAGAACATTCTTGTCTGAGTTACCATCGTGGTCGGGTCCGAATTTTGTATCGTCAGTAGTTTCAATAATACCGGTAAGAATCTTGTAACGAGCCACGATATATTTTCCATACAGCTAACTTTCCTATCGTTTTCGCGTTCGCGTTTTTCCCAGGGCCTCCGCCTATAGATGGTTTCAGTGTCGCTAACGTGGAAAAGATTCCGTGTATCGCCTATATTTCTCTAGTGATAATAATAGTATTTCTTGATTTTGTAATCTTTTCTTAGCGCAAAAGTCTCGTGACCCTGGAGACCTAACAGAAAGAATCCGCGAGTTCTCGCTTCACGAGAACGCGTGTAGTGTATCGTGTTTGTCTCGCTTCCCGAGACTTCGCGTAGCGTCGCGTGTGTCCCGCTTCACGGGAGTTCACGTATCGTATCCGAAAGTTCCGTAAAAGGATTAATTTAGATTTCGTCTGATTTGCCTAAATTGTTATTAGTTACCTTTATTTGACTTGTTTCGAAATTATTATTTGTTAATTGTTGAAATTCTCAATCGTCCTACATAATAGGACACTGTTATTGTTTTCTATTCCGAGGTTCTCATTCTCCTAATCCATTCCCTACCAACACCTCGGTGATCCCTGCCCCTCTACCATCTCGCGAATTATCCGTGCTGGTCGGTGGCACTCTCTCCGTCCCTTCTGGAAATATTTTACAGATTTTGTATCGTGACGCAAAGGTGCGTCTGGCGCCCAATCGGTCTTTTTCGGTAGCGCATTCCAGGGGGATTGGGGTTTATAATTTGTCGACGGAAAATCAGCTGTTTTGCTACGAACGGCTCGAGTAATCAAATTCGGTTATAATTCGAAAAGAGAATTTTCGTCACAATATATATATTAATAACTAAGGGATATCATTTTATATTATACTCATCATTTTATATTATACTGTGCACGACGTCGCCTATTCTCACACATTTCCAGAAATCACAGCAACACTGCGACATCGTCGGTGGATGAGCAGGAAAGGGGAGAGAGCACGGCAAACAAAGAACAAGAACGGCACGTGCCGCAACGCGAACAGAATATCTAGGGATAAGATGCTTAAAGAGCATTTTTAATTATAACACCGCGAATACCGCGCACAGCAGGATTCCTACCCGTCACCTTCGCACCCACCTCACTACCAAGATAATCTTGACAACACACTAACCCGAAGAAGAATCCGTGATCGAGGGGCCTGTAATATGAATCCTATTGAACGACCGGACACGACTGTCCCGATCACGCCATAACGCGTATCCAAATTCCCTGAAATACCATGACATTGCATTCAATCCCCTCCCAAACCGAAATCTTCCTTACGAACTCCAATGCCGATCATCCTCAGTTACTAATCAATCCTCTGGTAGAGCAGTATCCCTTCTGGAGTCTTGAGCCGATTGTCCGCGTCAGTCAAGTGCTGTGCCGATCAAATACCTTAGGGCCTATTTTGATCTAGCTTGTCTTAGGACCCAAGCGAAAAGTGTATCACTTCAGTGCCGGGCGTCCACGCGAAAAAAACTCATTTCTTGGTATCTCAATAAGCATTCGTCTAGGCGAGTGTCCACCTTAGGGCTGGACCAAGAATTTCCCGTTCAACCAAATTTAATTCCCTATCGTCGAGAACCGAGCACCGTCTCTCTCTCTTCCTCTGCTCACCCACCGGTAAGTAGCTCACATCTTTACACTTTAACATATACATATATACATCTTTGCAATTCACACAAGTTGACGATCACACCTACAGTGCTATTCGAATTTCGCTACGTTAGTAGGTTAACGTATTCTCTACTGCATATAACTCTGACAATACTTGTAATTCCTGGTTATTATTATTTCATTATATTTAGTTAAACCATATTTTCTTCTCTTGATTTCAAAACCCTGAAACCTATTATCTCCTAAACCCAAATAAACCCATTAGCCAGTAGCATCAACCACACTCACGTAGAAGAAGTCAGTTTTCCGTTTCAGTATATCTAGTATCTGCTTGTGATCCTCACCTTAACTATCGACCAAGGGACATAAACGCAAATAGGCGTGCTTTAGCACCTTAACGTGGCAAGAACCCAATACCTTTTACGTGATCTTTGATCGCAACACCTATGCTAGCTCCCTGACGCTCCCGCGTACGGTCACTTACGCATAGGACGTAACATATGCGTGTCACAGAATATTATGTGCAAAGAATATATTTTATTTTCTATTTTCAGAAAACTTCAAAATGTGGTTACAAAATGTCTTTTTTTTTAAATGTTAGCACAAAAAGTATACTGCTGGTTAATCCATGTAGTGATAGAATACGAAGAGGTGATTTTTGTAAGAAATGCAATCAAACGTTATTGAAAGGGTTAAACTCCTCAATTAACACATAAAAAGATCTTTGTTACAATTAGAAAGGCAAATTAAAGTAATATAATGTGGCCTTAATGAGATATCGATCACACATACATAGTAGTTCATCCTTTTAACGAGATTTTTCCGAAACACGTAAAGACATGTATCTCCTACTTTTTTAGCTATTTCAAATGCAATAGATTTCGTTACAATCCGATTGATAGTTTCTTTGTTACAAAAATTTTGTAACTTGCAACCCCTATAAATGTTTTAGGAATTTACCCAATTAAAACTGAAAAAAAATCATTTTTCATTATTCGCCATAAGTGTTATCCTTCAATTAGTTCCATTTAAATATCATGACTAGAAATGTACAAAATTTCGAAAATCGCCCTATAGGGAACCGAACTTTGGGGGTTGATTTCACCCTCTTAGATCGTTATTCCGCCTATAAAAAAACACGTGTCACCTAGATTTCGGTGGAGAATAACATATCTTAAAATAATCAAAATCGAAGGGCACGCCGCACAAGGTTTCCTTGTTAGTTTAAAGATTGGCAACTGTAGGCATTTTTTGCAGTTTCTGGATACTAAGTGCAGAATAAGCTTAACAAAAATATAATTGTGAAGTATCGTGACGATAATCTGATATGAATTAAAGAGCCCTATACTCTTATTTTAGCTCTTTCACTCTTCGACGAATTATCTATTGATATAAAAATTAAGTACCTAGAAATAATAAATTCATCCCTCCAATCCTCGAGACGTCCTTCATTTAGCCAAGTGTCAGTTATATTCAAATATACTCGTAAGCTAGACAAATATAAACTAGTGCTGATGTTCGCTTTCTCTTTATTATTCGAATTTTCCATTTCAAAATACAAACAAGACAATAGTCTGGATGCGCATTTGTAATTTGGATATACTTTCCAATCACTTGTAACAGCCTGGTGTATTTCGTAAAGTATTTTTATAGTCTCCAGGTGTTTCTTTAAATCTTTCAATAATGTCAAGAAACTATTGCAAGTATCTGAAACAAATAGCTCACGAATATAAATCTATGGAATGTTCGCATATATTGCATATATTGAATATATCATAATAACATAAAATCAAAAAAACTCCGTAAATACCTTGTTTCATAAAATTTGTTTCTATTTTAATAATTCGCCTTTTGACGCGGGTTAAATGCCATGCTAATACTGCATAGTAACTCTCGTACGTCAAAGGTGGTTGCCTGTACACATTTTGCAGTACATAGTTTGATTTCAAATAGTTTCCAAAATCTTGTAATTTTTGTATCATTGTAAAATATTCACAAAACGTCTGTAAGATATTGTTGAAAGCCATCTGTAAATAATTCATATAATTTAGAATAAAAGTATGTAACGAATACATTACCGACAGTACCTATATTTGTTTGCTTCTTATTTCTAATAGATGTCACTTCACACTAACATAAGTATTATCTCTATTCCGTAATTTAATCAATCTGTGTAAAGCAACCTGTCGATCGTTCCTTTTCGCTTTTGGACGGCAGACACGACACACGCTTAGGTAAACCTCTACCATTGATAAAGGTACTTATACACTAATCTAATTGCAACTTACAAAGTTCCTTTTTAACAATTTTGTGTCATTTTCTTCATTATATAATAGGCGATAAGGACAAATAATAATCCTTGATATTGGAACAAACTGTATAACTATAAACGGAGTAATTGGTACATCATCTGATACCGATCAATCTCACCACTGCGGGTTTTCCTAGTCAGATTAAAGGATAGAACATACAAACTCAAGGATACGAAACCAAAGGAATGTGGAACTTATCTTTCTGTTTCGTCAAAATAAAAGTGTGAGAATAATTTAAAGTAAATTTACTTATCTTAAATATTTATAGTAAAAAAGGCAAACGTATAAGTATTAGTCGGTCGTTCGTTTTATGATTTTAAGTGTATATAAATAGTATGAATGTAGTATGAATGTATGTGTGCAAAGGAATACTTATGACGGGAACGCTCATTTTATTAAAACTTATAGCCTTTTATGTTTCCTTAACATTGAGATGTGATATAAAATAAACTTAAATTGTTATTTCTTTAAAAAATGTATTTTGTGTTTATAAAACAACACAAGTATAAAAGTTAGTTAAATTTTAAGTCATCGTAACGGTACACTTTAGCTAGCACACATAGGACTCGTGGAGTGAAAGTAATATTCAGGGATAAAAGTTCGAACTCTAAAATCTCTTGCACACAAAATGTGCGGGCAGCCAGCAACAGGCAACCAATGGCGACCAATGGAAAAGT
The DNA here is from genome assembly GCA_963971525.1 of Cephus spinipes. NCBI lineage: Eukaryota > Metazoa > Arthropoda > Insecta > Hymenoptera > Cephidae > Cephus > Cephus spinipes. Next base: position 10,003,215 of record OZ020578.1, read on the forward strand.
TGCTTTGAAACTAATTTATAACGTTAGGAGGTGGGTCCTCTTCGCTCATTGGTCACTGCTTCACTTTTCACGATGCTGCTTTCGGTGCGAATGAATCCTAAGATCTTAACGTCAACAAATTCGGATAGAGTTTCTCATTTTTAGCGAGTTTCGTACGTGTACAAAACTCGCACACTAGGGGCTGATGGATGTACATGTACATTGTGACGGGATGGATTTCACCCGTCTTGTCCTCGCGTGTAACGGACACGCGGAGGGACGATCCCTCACCTCGAATTAGACCACGGCACGAAGGTCCGTCGACCGGCAGGGTTCACTGTTTGGAACTTTTGTTTGATATTATTTGTGGATTAAAATTTTTGAACGTTATTCGAATTGTTTTCTTGTCGTCCGCCCGTCAGGCTTTTATACTTTTGATTTGGGAACGCGTAGAACGCGTACAGGTCCTCGACGGTCGGTCATCGTATTGTGGTAAACGCGGATTAGCCGTGTTACAATTTTTGGCTTGGAATTTTACGGTACGCGCAGTACCCGTTCATATTCTGATTGTACTTTTGTTTTTGTCTTCTTTTGATTTATTTGAATTCTATTTTCTTTTGTAACTAATCACTTCGGTCCTGTACGAAATCGTCGCGCTTCGCGCCACCGATTTTTCTTAATAAATCGGACCAGTTAATTGAGATCAAAGAGTCCGAATCATTTTCTGCGTCGCGTGATCGTCTGACCAATCCGACCTATTGTTCCGAATCCCGACGCCTCCGCGTAGCTGAGTTAGCCAACGTAGGTACGCGAAGACGAATCGTTGACATTGATACGTGGTTCCCGTTTTGGAACCTGGCACCCAACAATACTTTAGGTATTTCGACTGTGAAGATTTGTTAGCCCTTGGTTTGCCTGGAACGCGTAGGAATCGCATAAAGTTGTGCGCCGGTCGGTCTTGCATTTTCCGGCGACGTCAATCGCGTAAAAATACGTCACAACATAAATAAGTGCGTAACTGTCCTGTGTCCCCTTGATTTGATGACTGTTTATCGTTGTATTTTTTCAGAGAATAAAATAGTGTATGACGCTCATTGCGTCAACTGTTATAGTTTTCGAAATGTGCAGTGTTAAAGTCAGAAATAAATAATTTACAAAATTAAAATAATAATTGGATTTCCAAAGCATCTGTCAGTTACTCTGACGGTTGTTCTTGACTATAAAAATTATTATTCTTATTATTCTTAGAAAAGTATTATCTTTGATTAGGAAAATAATGGTGCAATAATTATGTCCCCAAAGATACTCATATAAAAAGTTTGCCAACAACAGGATTGTTGTGAGTTCCTCTCTTAACCTTTAGAGCATCGGCCTGGACCATTTCGGGTTCCGGGAGAAACTCAAAGATTGTATGCAACGTATCTTATTTGTATATTGTAACGTAGCGTTACAAAGCTGGAGAGGAGTCCGCCTCCTAGGAATGACCGAAAAATAAATAAATAGGACTTATCAGGTTGGACAGTGGGTTCGGCGGCACAGTGGTAAGTGCCCGACTTGACAGTCTGAAGGTATCGGGTTCGATTTCCATTCAGAACTCCTAATTTGGCGGCCCTCAGGATAAATTAATTGTAGCGAGGGCGGGCCGGGCACCCCGTTATAAAATCAATCAATTTTCAACATCAAAAGACCACTATTTTTGGGCGAAAATTCAGACTCTCTAAAGGTTAAAAAAATCGAATATTTATTTCTTACATCATTCTTCAACATATAAAAAATATTGAATCATAATATAGTGCCAAGTACATAACTCACTATACATATACAGTAACGTCCAATTAAAGAGGAACACTTTAATTTTTGTGTATTTCTGGGAAACTATGACGGATTTCGGAAAACCAAAGATATGTTTTTTAAGAAATTTTCTTCACTTACGAATCATAAAGGTTTTATCCCGATCGGATACAAAATGGCCAAACTGTAGGAGTTAGAGTGAAATAGTGCATCTTGAATAGTGAATAGTACGATCCTGAGCAGTTGCCCCGCTGTACACTGAGGGTCATTAATGGTGTCCAGCTTGTGGACGCAATGCGATGAGGTAAGAGAAAAGACTGGGCGGTGACTGCTCACTTATCTCGGCCTGTGCGTGCAACGCAGAGAACATTACGGTGCGAGCGAGAGGCAAAAACGTCCTATGGTGCGTCCTTTTCACACAGCACGAGTGTAAACGAGATGGCGATACCATCCCTGAGCCGTACTCGGGAGCTTGGTGGGGTATATTTTTCATCTATGCTGTTGCCCAGGCTAGCTAGAGTTACAACTCAAGGATGGTATTGCCGTCTCGTTTACACTCGTGCTGTGCGAATAGGACGCCACTGTAGGACGTTTTTGCCTCTCGCTCGCACCGTAGTGTTCTCTGCTTTGCACGCACAGGCCGAGATAAGTGAGCAGTCACCGCCCAGTCTCCTCTCTTACCTCATCGCACTGCGTCTACAAGCTGGACACCATTAATGACGCTCAGTGTACATCGGGGCAACTGCTCAGGATCGTACGTTTTGCTGCGCTGACAATGGAGCATACTAGAAGATTTTTAAATTACTAATTAAAACAATTTTTTACAATTGTTGAATTTTTCGTTGTTTTTGAATTTGGTCATTTATTTATTTATTGGTATAGTATTGGAGAAATATAGAATGTATACCACGGATTCGTAATCAGCGAGAACCCCCAGATATACATTTTCATGAGATTTGCATCGTTTCTCCATTTTGAGTCCGCCATATTGGATCCTTGATTTTGAATTCCTGAATCATGGAGACTAGAGTAAAGGAGCACGCACGGCTGCAGAGAAACAGCCGAAACTGTGGGTCGTGAAACGGTAGAAAATTATGTTGCGATATTTTGCCACTAGCGTCGCTTCGGTCACTTGTGAACCACGCGAAGTAAGCTGTATCGAATAATGTATGTAATATCGAATTTTTCGTAGACACGTTTCTTTGATATTTTTCACCATGAACACAAGTTCATAGAGAAATGCAGATGTGATTTTATAGATTTATCCTCAGAACTTATCCTATTTATTTCTATTAAAATATATCCTATTATTTTTATTAGAATGTATATAGTATATCAGTCCAAAGAAAGCTTGCCTTGCCTTAGTACTTAAATTATATTTCGGAGTTGCTCCATGTGGTTAAATATGACACCAAGTTGCCAAAATGTCACATTTTACCGTTTCCAGAGCTATGGTGAAGTCTGTTTCATTCTATTAGTTCCATAATTGTTAGTTTAAAAATTCAATTGCAGATTGCATCAGCTTGTTGACGTCAAGTTCTTTTAATCAAAGTCTTAAGAATACTACCGCTGTCCCATATACTCACTTTACAATGTTTTGACAAGCACATGTGCATTCATCCATGTAAGGTTTCTTCAATTTATCAACTCTGGGGTGAAAATACATTTTTTTTTAGTTAGGCACAAAATGAAGATTAACAAGCTGCTTGGTGCTGCTCCACATTGCATGGTATCAGCTGGAGTGCGTAAAATACTTTTCTTACCGGAAGCAAAACTATTCTCAGATTGGGGTTGCCCAAATGAGACCACAATTCTGGTCGAAACGACCTATTCATTAGTTTTCAGTGAAATCTATAAAAACGTTTGTTCACATTAACAATGTTCATGTGATATGGATATACACTTCAGGGATGATGATCGGTAGGGTTGTTTTAATGAAGCACTGATAAATTCTAAAAAAACACGAATTAATTTATTAATCTTTAACAGAATGTAAAAAAAAGACTTGTTTACATCAAGCACTGAGACTCCGACACTTGATATATTTTTTTTGACTTATTATATTGGTTATTGACAAATTAAGTTATTTTGAAATTTATTACAAAGTATCCAACCAAACAGACTTTATTACTGTGTTTGCAGCATATTCATTAGTATAAAAGACCCTGATGAATTGTCATTTTAAAAATATTAAAAAACATATAACTAAGTAAATAGAAGAATGCTTGACATTTCACCACAATTGACCACCATACATGGCGAAATGTATGTCAAGCTCTCTCTCGCTCATTTTATAGTCGTCTCTGTCGGCGGTCTCCAGACGACGGCAGCGCCACCCCAATATGCAATATAAAATTTTCATCACTTTCATAGACCACGTCCCCAACATTACGTGCGTGCTCCTTTACTCTAGTCTCCATGTCCTGAATGTTGAGTTCAGATTCGTAACCGGCGACCCCAAAAACCTCTAAGGACTAAGTCTTGAGCAAATATTCATAACTGCGTCTTCTGACACAACTGGTTTTAATTTCTTCTGGACTCATTGATGTGTTGGGGATTGTTCAAAAATTAAAAATGATGAGAAAAAAAAATGGGTTGGAAATCGACCCACCAAGTTTCAAAGAGTTAATTATGATTCAATTTTCATTTTGATAATTTATAAAATATTAAGTAATTCCTGATAAAGTATTACCTAGTGAGTCCAACTCAAAATGTAAAATAAATGAACCTGAAATTATATATTTTGCTTTCTCATAGAGGAAGCTATGTGACGGTGGAAAATGTTTCTTTCGAGATTTTCCTGTCACCATGTTCAGAATGTGCCAAAACGTCGAGAAAACACATTTGAAGAAAATGTCCGCGTGCGTGCGTGCGTGCGCGCGCGCGCGCGTGTGTGTGTGTGTGTGTGCGCGTGTGCACGTGTGCCCTCAAAAACCCTTATGGGTCACTCCATGCCGTTTTTACACTCAAATTTCAGATTTCAATCGGTTAATTTTTTTCGGTTCTACGTCAAAAAATATCAGACACGTATTTGTTTTTTTTCAGGCTCTTTTTTCGAAAATATGATATTTTGAAAACTCGAAACTTTTAAAATTTCTCAATTATGAAACGTCTATTACTACGAATCTGTTGGTCGAATCGAAATCCCGATTGCACATAAAAGTTAGGGTTTTCCATCTACTTTTTGATTTGTGTGATTTAATAACGAATTCGCTAGATTTTATAAACAATTTTGTAACTAAAAAATTGAATTTGAAATTTTGTAATAAAAGGTAGTTTTTTTCTTTTCATTTTTTTACCAAATGATCTATAATTGATAACAATGATTTATCAATTTTGCTTTCGATGTGCTCTATCTCAATTCTCGAGAAAGAATTTTTTTTGTGGCCGCGTTTGAGTTCGAGTTCGCGTGCGGCGCGAAAATGCGAAGCATCACATACTAAATCCTTCGTATTTCAACATTGAACATATTTTTGAGAATCATCGAAGGATAAGCCGTCAATGGAAGAATATATTATCAATAAAAAAATACTACATCACATACATTTCATTAAACTATTTATTTCTTTGGCAAAAATCACATGCATTTTCCAATAATCGAAAATTTTACTTAATACTTCTACGAAAACATCAGATCTTGGAACTATAGGAGATAAATAATACTCATTTTTTTAACATTGCCAATTAATAAATATTACTTAGGTACTACTATTTTATTCCTAATTTTATGCTTGTTGCTTCTAGTTAGTAAATTATCGCTTTTGCTTACAAATGCAACGTTTTTTTTTCCACTGTAATGATATCTTTTCTCAGTTTCATCGAAAGTCTTTTTTTCACTTCCGGATTTTTCAGTAAACAAACATTTTCGATTATTAGAAAATCCATGTGATTTTTGCCAAAGAAATAAATAATTTAATGAAATGTATGTGATGTAGTATTTTTTATTGATAATATATTTTTCCATTGACGGCTTATCCTTTGATGATTCTCAAAAATATGTTCAATGTTGAAATACGAAGGATTTAGTATGAGATGCTTTGCATTTCCGCGCCGCACGCGAACTCGAACTCGAACGCGGCCACAAAAAAAATTATTTCTCGAAAATTGAGATAGAGCATATCGAAAGCAAAATTGATAAACCATTGTTATCAATTATAGATCATTTGGTAAAAAAATGAAAAGAAAAAAACTACCTTTTATTACAAAATTTCAAATTCAATTTTTTAGTTACAAAATTGTTTATAAAATCTAACGAATTCGTTATTAAATCACACATAATCAAAAAGTAGATGGAAAACCCTAACTTTTATGTACAATCGGGATTTCGATTCGACCAACAGATTCGTAGTAATAGACGTTTCATAATTGAGAGATTTTAAAAGCTTTGAGATTTCAAAACATCATATTTACGAACAAAGAAAGCCTGAAAAAAAAAATACGTGTCAGATATTTTTTGAGGTGGACTCGAAAAAAAATTAACCGATTGAAATCTGAAATTTGAGTATAAAAACAGCATGGAATGACCCTTATATGCTTATCCATGTTTGAACTAGAAATTTCGTCTAGAATAAAGAAAATCTTGTAATTAAAATAAAGACATTCTGTCGTACATTTGGACGTTAATGGATTAAAAATTCCGTGCCACAGAAACTAAACCAATTAATGGAAGAAGCCTTATATATTATTTTGTTCTTAGGAGTCGTCCATAAATGACGTCACCATCAATTTAAGCTTTTTTGACACCCCCCTCCCCCTTCCCTAACCCTAATGTCATATATCGTCACAATAATGTAACACTCCGCCGTAAAAGTCACGTGACAACATTTTTTCAACCAGCCTCCCCCTTTTCAGACAACATAAAATTAGGTAAATAATCGAGTTTATAACATCGTAGATATTTCATGTCCACTGATTGTAGATTCATAATACATAGATGTGTTTTATAATATATGATAAATAGTACATTATACCACTAGGGAGGAAAGTGCATGATTTTCGCCGAGTGCCAGGCTTACTGCCCGAGCGAAGGGAGAGAAGCACGAACACGAGGTGAAAATCCGCGCTCCTCCCGTGTGGCATATAATATATTTTTGTAACACATGCACGATTTCCGCGTTTTTCGTACCTATTAAGCGGGCGTAAAGTACCAGTTTTTTTACCGGCGGGCAAAAAAAGTGAGTAGCGGGCAAAAAAAGTCAGCAGCGGGCAAAAAAAAATTTTTTTTGCCCGCTGCTCACTTTTTTGCCCGCTGAGAAAATTTCGCTGTAAACTGCACAGATTTTTCAAAATTATTAAAATTTTGTAAATTTTCAAAATTTTCAAAATTTCAAGAATTTTACAATAACTTTTCAATATTACACTAAAAATTCTTTCCGACAAAAATACACGCTTGTACTGTACTATTTGAATTTGAATAGTTTACCCGCCACTATACTGTCGACGATTTGCGTCGTGGCGCCCTCTTACAGTACGTTGGCGGACTACTACATTCACCCAGTATTGCTAACGTTAATATTACGTAACTTCTATATTAGCGACACTGTTGAAGGCAATACACTTCGAGCTTACGTTTCCTTTGTTTACAAGTACGAAAGTGTATCAAGAGACTCGGTCGAGTCTCGCGCCAAGTACAGGCAACCGGCTGTACAGGGCACAGCTCGCCGAGACTCTTTACTTGAGTAAACTCTTATACCTGTGTTTGGAACGAAATATCTTATTAACCGCTAACATGAGAAAAAGTTATTGATACATTCACTATAGGAATTGAGGGTCCTGAATTGATTGCCACCACGTTCAATACGATTAGTATACGAGATCAGGGCGTATTGAGATGGCGAGCGAGATGATTTTATTTCAGTTCCGTCGTCGTCGTCATCGTCGTCGTCGTCGTCGTCTTCGCACGTCCATCGCATTTTTGACACAACAGATGGCGCTGACTGCTGTGCCTTCTTTACCTATTTGTACTCTGTATAGTGTTAGTAATTTACGAATACACAACACAATCAAATACACTTTATACGTGAAGCTACCGTTCATACCGAATTTCCAGTTAGTATAAGGGTGCTTTCACAACAGTATAGAATTATTAAGTTTTCAATAGCATTCATGTGCAGTGCGCGAATATGTGTGTATGAATATGTGTGCTTCGGCATAGTTCCTCGTATTTTAGGTGACATTTTGTCCAACTGTTCTGCTTCGTAGTTTTCTGTATCTAGGTGTCGGACGTAGAAGTCCAGGGTATCCAGGCATTCCGCTCCGTAGTTTCCTGTATCCAGGTGTCGGATGTGGAAGTTCAGGGTGTCCAGGTATTCCTCTTCGTAGCTCTCTGTATGTATGTACTGGATGTGGAAGTCCAGGGTGTCCAGGTATTCCGCTTCGTAGTTTCCTGTGTCCAGGTGTTGGATGTGGAAGTCCAGGGTGTCCAGGTATTCCGCTCCGTAGTTTCCTGTGTCTAGGTGTTGGAAGTGGAAGTTCAGGGTGTCCAGGTATTCCGCTCCGTAGTTTCTTGTATCTAGGTACTGGATGTGGAAGTCCAGGGTGTGCAGGTATTCCGCTTCATAGTTTCCTGTGTCCAGGTGTTGGATGTGGAAGTCCAGGGTGTCTAGGTATTCCGCTCCGTAGTTTCCTGTGTCCAGGTGTCGGATGTGGAAGTTCAGGGTGTCCAAGTATTCCGCTTCGTAGTTTTCTGTATCTAGGTGTTGGATGTGGAAGTTCAGGGTGTCCAGGTGTTTCGCTCCGTAGTTTCCTGTATCTAGGTGTCGGACGTAGAAGTCCAGAAAAGTGTGCAACAAGCTTTGGTGCTTCGCTCAAACTATAGTATCCTCTTTGATGTTCGCACGGCCTGAGGTACAAGGTCTGAAATAATCCAGCACACTCTCCTCTCTTACGTTTACCACACGGCTTCAACAAGCTGGACACCATTAACGACGCTTATATGCATTGAAGATTACATTTTCTTTAAAAATTTGTATATTTCTTTATGCATTTCTGGAAAAAGGGACTTACAAATTAAATTTATATGCCATTAAACATTTTCGACACCGCAATATATTGTTCTGATTAGCAACATCATAATGCATTTACATTTTATATCTGTGACAATATAGATTTCAGTGCTTCATACTTGTATGTCCCGTTGAACAACAAAAACTTGTGATATCCCCCAAAAAACACTTACGTGTAAAAAACTACGCCAAGTACAGGAGTGCTGTGTATTCCTCTAATAAAAAGTATTGATATCAGATTATGGAGGCCAAGTACATAAGTCACTACATGCTTGCCTATTATATGATCTAGCACTGGCCCATCGTTTTAATTGTATTTTCAAAATTTCTTATAACGTTTTCACTACTCTTTTACATTACTACTGCTTCCCGTAGTTGATTATGATTTACTGGTCATTTAATAATTAATAAAACTTTAGGTGATTCCTTATCGAGTACTACTTGGCGGGTCCGTGCATTTCTTGACATAAATTCCCGTTCATTATGCCAGTCACCAAACTCTAAACCAATGTCAATTTTCTATATACAGCTGATTCACAATAACTCGTCAGAAATAATCACGGTAAAAGCTTAATAACAAACATACAGTTTTAGGATACTATTAGTACGATCAAAGTAAGTACTTTGGAATTCCTGGCATGGACCCGCCAAGTAGTACTCGATAAGGAATCACCCAAAGTTTTATTAATTATTAAATGACCAGTAAATCATAATCAACTACGGGAAGCAGTAGTAATGTAAAAGAGTAGTGAAAACGTTATAAGAAATTTTGAAAATACAATTAAAACGATGGGCCAGTGCTAGATCATATAATAGGCAAGCATGTAGTGACTTATGTACTTGGCCTCCATAATCTGATATCAATACTTTTTATTAGAGGAATACACAGCACTCCTGTACTTGGCGTAGTTTTTTACACGTAAGTGTTTTTTGGGGGATAAACAAAGTGATAAGTGTGACTATATTTTTGACTCAGTAAGATAAAAGTGCATAACTTGTTCAACATGAGTGAATCCGACAACGAAGATGAACCTATGTGCACGCCACCCGAGATTTGCGATCAAGCTGAAATCGCATCACACAACTTGTTGCCGACAAAATCAAAAAACTTGTACGAGTCTGCTTACAAATCTTTTACAGACTGGAAAAATTCATCCAACACGAAGTCATCATCCGAAAGAGTATTGATGGCATACTTTAATAAACTAGCTGCTCAGTACAAACCTTCAACGCTTTGGTCACAATACTCAATGATAAAAACTTGTATAAAACTTCATGAGAAAATAGATATTGGTAACTATCACACTCTCTCTGCCTTCATGAAAAAACAATCACACGGCTATCAAGGAAAAAAATCGAAGGTTTTAACAACAGAGGAAATAAATAAATTCCTTCAAGAAGCGCCAGAGGAAATGTACCTATTAACTAAAGTAAGAAAAATATAATTCTACACTAACATTATATTATATTATCCAAAAAGAATCAATAAATAGCAATCATAATTATGATAAATATTTCAGATTGTGCTTATTTTTGGAATCAGTGGAGCCTGTCGCAAAGATGAACTCACGAAAATAACGCTGCAAGACATTGGAAATCAAGGAAATCTGTTTCTTGTAAAGGTCCCAGATACGAAAACTGCTAAAGCCCGTGCATTTACAATTGCTACTGAGTTCCATGAAAAAGTCAACAAGTATAAAGCTTTACGTCCATCAAGAGCGACTACAAATAGATTTTTCTTAAACTATAAAAGTGGTAAATGTACTGTACAGGTGGTTGGCAAGAACAAGTTTGGTAAAATGCCTCAAGAAATTGCCAGTTACTTAGGGTTGCCAGACGTAGACTTATATACAGGCCACTGCTTTCGTCGCACTTCTGCAACTGTGCTTGCGGACTTAAGAGCAAACATCACTACTTTAAAAAGGCATGGTGGCTGGAAGTTAACAAGTGTTGCCGAAGGGTATGTAGAGGAATCTGTTCAAAATAAAACCAAAATTGGTTGTATAATTTCATCAGCAATTAATACGAATACTTCAAGTTCAATGGATCATGATACAAACTCTATAGATTCAGAAGAACCTCTGCTGAAACGACCAAAATTAGACAGCGTAATAGATCAATCTTCAACATTCGAAATGAATAATTCCAACGAGAAGAAATATTTTAATTTTAGCAATTGTACAAACATTACAATTAAGTATAAAGGAACACCAAATTAAAAATACAGACATATAGAAAAATTTCGATATTATTTTGAAAAAACTTTGTTTTGTTTATGAAGATAAATTTTAATATTTAAATTGCATAGAAAAAATGTATCATGTTGTGTTATTTTAAAAAAAACTTTGTTTTTGTTTAATTATATGATTATTAATATGATTTAGTTACGTATTTAGATATATAATTCTGTATTAAACAAATGTAAGGTGAAACATCTTAATGTTACTTATTACTTTAAAAGTTGTATTTTTATAATAAAGACTAATCAAATAAATATTAATAATTGTGTTAATTAATAAAAAATGTTAATAACAATAGTTAATAATAAATATTACAACAATGTTAATAACAACTATTATTTCTAAATAATCATGGCTATGTATAGTGGCCGTGTAAAAAAACAGCTAAAATTTTTTTTGCCCGCTACTCACTTTTTTTGCCCGCTACTCACTTTTCAGCAGCTAATTCACAGCTAATTCACTCCCGCTTTATAGCCATGAAAAACGCGAAAATCCATACATGCGTCACAAAAACTATGGTGTGCACCAAGGGCTAAGCGGGCTTTTTGACCTCGTGTGGTTTGCAGTACTCGTCTTCAGCTCGGAGACGCACTCGCCTTCGGCTCGTGCTACCTCGCCTTCGACTCGTACTGCAAAATCCACACTCGGTCTAAAAAACCCCACTTTACGCCCTTGGTACACAATATACTATTTTACTCGACTACGATAAAATGATCATATTCCATCCCTGCAACGCGGGCGAATAGTAATCAATTTTCGACCAGAGGGAAGAAAAAGTGATTTTGCGGGCAAAAAAGTGATTATTGCGGGAAGAAAAAAACTCTAAATAAAAGAAATGAGATGTAAACCGACACCTATATATTGTAGCATTGTGCCGTTGCAGATATAATAATATGGTTATTTTAAAAATAAACGGGTAAAAAGTAATTTTCTCAATGATCTTAACACTTTGCCGGCCGCTGTCACGTATACGTGACTTTTTTTGCCAACCATTATCGGCCGCTGTCACGTACGCGTGACTTTTCTTTCTTCAGCGGTGATGCTTAATTTCCATGTTTGTGTAGGGAGATACATTGTTGCAGAGCAATGTTTGACGAACAGGGAACTGTGGTTTCAATTGTTTCCCCTCCCAATTTACCACATTATATTTTATTAAATTCTTTAAATACTTTGCCGACCACATCGAAGCGGGTGCTTGTTCGATTAGTTTTACACTGTCTTTCACTGCCTTCGAATATCGGAAGTTCACGTTAAATTTATTAAAAAATATAAAATATCCTTCGAAATGTCATACAGTGAGGAAATATATTCTGATCTGTTATCAGACGTGGAGAATAGTTCTGATAACGATAGTGATAGTGATTTGGACAGTGGGAGCGATATTGTTGAAAGGCGATTCAAAAATAATGGAAGACCGATAATTAGTGATTCTGAAGAGATTAGTGACGAAGAGATTTCCGTGACAGATGATTGGTCAGAAGTTGACTGTGAACCTGACTTTCATGCCTGTTTGGAACACTCCGGTTTACAAGTACCATGCACACGTGACATATTGTCAAGTGTGGAAATGTTCATTGGTGACGATTTATTTAACTTATTTGTCACAGAAACAAATTTATATTATTATCAGTCGAATAATAATAACAACAGAAATGCTTCAACAAAAACTAAAGCTTGGATTGACACAAACGTTGCAGAAATGAAAAAATTGTTGGGCCTTGTTATCATTATGGGAATAGTAAAAAAGCCAGAAAGAGACGATTACCGGTCTACCTACCAAGGATTATATACACCTATTTTCGGAAACACAATGGCACGAAACAGATTTCGTCAGTTATGGAAGTATTGGCACTTTAGCAATAATGAACATTGCCACGATAGGCTTGATAAAATAAAAGCAGTCTACATAAACCTGGTAGAAAAATTTCAAAAAATCTATAAACCCGAAAAGGAATTATCGCTGGATGAAAGCATCATTCCATGGAGGGGAAAGCTATCTTTTCGGATATACAACCCTGCAAAAATTATTAAATATGGAATTTTAGTCACGTATGGTATGTGAGGCGACATCTGGATATACAGGGTGTCCCATTTGAAACAGTACGGTTGAATATCTGTTAAAGGAAGAGCGGGATAACAAAATGTTTCAGACGAAAGTTGTAGGGTACGAAGGGGGAAAGTCAGTGCAAATAGAATTTATGCTCCTACTATTTATGCTTCTATGTTGCAAGCATAAAGCCAGTTTTTTTAAATGGCAACAACATTTTTGAACCCGTACAAGTTGTCCGGTTTATCGAGACGAATTCAACCATACCCTATTTTATGATTTTTTCATCGATTTTCCATGAAATATTACACGAAAATGGAATATAATGTGATTTATTGAAACTTTCCTACATATTCTATTTCAGATGTTGCAGGTGTGTGATTGTGTAGGTGCAGGGTACACTTAGCGCAGGAGATGTTCAATGTTACCACCATTTTCATTGCATGATCATAATAGTACAAAATAATACTCGAGCGCTTAGGTATGCTAAGAAGGCCTGCATGGAGATAATCACATTTTGTTCCATTTTCGTGTGATATTTCATGGAAAATCGATGAAAAAATCATAAAATAGGGTATGGTTGAATTCGTATCGATAAATCGGACAACTTGTACGGGTTCAAAAATGTTGTTGCCATTTAAAAAAACTAGCTTTATGCTTGCAACATAGAAGCATAAATAGTAGGAGCATAAATTCTATTTGCACTGACTTTCCCCCTTCGCACCCTACAACTTTCGTCTGAAACATTTTCGTGTGATATTTCATGGAAAATCGATGAAAAAATCATAAAATAGGGTATGGTTGAATTCGTATCGATAAACCGGACAACTTGTACGGGTTCAAAAATGTTGTTGCCATTTACAAAAACTAGCTTTATGCTTGCAACATAGAAGCATAAATAGTAGGAGCATAAATTCTATTTGCACTGACTTTCCCCCTTCGCACCCTACAACTTTCGTCTGAAACATTTTGTTATCCCGCTCTTCCTTTAACAGATATTCAACCGTACTGTTTCAAATGGGACACCCTGTATATGTAATTTAGAAATATATTGTGCGCAAGGAAAATCGCTAATTGCAACAATATTTTCCGCGCTAGCGCCATATTTAAATTTATGGCATGATGTATACATGGATAACTATTACAATAGTGTAAAAGTTGCAGAGGAATTATTGAAACACAAGACAAACGTCTGTGGCACTATGAGAGCAAACAGAGGAGTGCCAATTTGTTTAAAATCTGTTACATTGAAAGATAAGTCTATGGAATTCCGTAGAAAAGGAAAGATTTTGATACAAAAATGGAATACGACCAAAAAAGTGATAACCATGATTTCGACAATACATTCTGCAAACATGGTCGAATGTGTGAATAAAAGAACAAATAAGAAGGGCCTGAAACCAATCTGCGGACGTGATTATAATAAATTTATGAAAGGTGTTGATCGCGCTGATCAGTACCTATCATACTATTCTAGCAGGGAGCTATTACTCATTCCGCGTGACATAGAACTACGAACGACGGAGCACCTGTAACGCACCACAACTCATGACGGAGGCCCACCGCTATCGACAACAGGAACGAAGACTCGCGAACTGGGAATCCGGAGACGTCTGGTGAACCGTTGCGAATTCCTATGGGACGACGGAGCCCATTGCGGGACAGCCAGTAATCGCTGTTCCTGAATCGTATGAATTGTCGCGAAGACGTATTTGAATTGTAGCGCGTAGTGTCATATCGGAGATTTCTGATTGGGGCCGTAGGACCAATCAGCGGTGGTTGCGAATAAGGGAGAGGATGATAGTCTCCGGTGCTGCCGATTACGATCGAAAAGGAAGGCAACTTCCTTCTTCTTGCCTGGACTGTCGACGACGCGAGTCGTGTTTTGGAACTGTTTTGTTCTTGGGGTTAATTTCTGTGAAGAATCCGGACGTTGTCCGAGGCCGCGTGTAGGGGCTAAATTCTCCCGATCGATGAGATAGAGAGAGATTTCGGTAAGCAATCTGTTAATGTTTGTGAGCGACGAAATCTCGTAACACCCCGCGTTTTGTACGTTTTTGAATTGTGCCTGTAGGCACGTGGGAGATGTTCCCATTTTTAGAATCGCGTTCGTTTGGAGTACGAGATTCCGCCGACCGGCAAGGGACTGTGTTCGCGTAAATGTGTTGCCCATTGTGGACATATTTATCGTGCGTTGTTGTAAATCGAAGTGCGTATGATTGTACGAATGATAAGTTCTCTCGGCAATGTTGAGTGTTAGATCCCCGAATTTTATTTTATCGCGTTCACGTTAGGGACGTGTTGCCGAGAGACACGGAATAGTCCTTGAGGTCGTGTTTCGAAATATCGCGGTTAGATCACGTTAGATTTTTGAATCGACTCATGTATTGAGAATTGTATGTAATTGAACCGATAGCGAATTGTCCGGAAGAAGTCGAAATGTCGAATTTTATCGAATCGCATGAACGTATTTATTGAATGTTGAAAAGTATCGAATTTTATCAGATTGTACGACTAGCAATTGTACGATTTAGCGAACTGTAAGACTTAGACTGCGCGGAATAGATCGCGAACTTTGTACGTAGGAAATCGGATTAGGACGTTAGTGAAAATTGATATTGTCATTCATTGAGGTTTTAGACCTTCACCGCTCTGTGAATTATGCTGTGGTTTTAGTCGCGATCTTATTGGGTCCATTATTTATTTTCGGAATTGTTAAATTTGAATTTTGTTATATCCTTGTGGTCGCGTCCAAAATTGGCGCACAAAATAAACGATCGATTTTGATATTGTTGACCCAAAAAGCCGGACTATTCATTTTGTTGAAGTTATCCTTACTCTCGAAGATCCCCGACGCCTCCGCGGTGCTGAGTTAGCCAGTAGAGGCCGAATGACCGAATTATGAGAATTGATACGTGGTTCCCGTTATGGAACCTGGCGCCCAACAATACCATAGGTATTATTTCGAATTGTATGTGTTAACCCTGGGTTGCCTGGAACGCGGACGAATCGCGTAAGTTGTGCGCCGGTCAGTCTCTCATCTCCCGACGAGGTTCGATCGCGAAAAATACGTCACAATATATTCTGCAATTACTTTGCACCCATCTACAAAGTTCTGAAGCTCCAAGTCATCATCTATTGTCTTGTTTTGATTATCAAGATGACTGCCAAAATGATTATAAGGCAAAATAACTCCCGTAAAAAAGTTATTAGCCGGTTAAAGTTAGTAGCGGCGGGTCCGGGAGTAGGATTTCGTGATCATCGCCTCTGTCGATGTTACAGATTTCGCGTAGCCGCGCGGGTCATGATCATCGTTCCAGCCGATATTGCAGTCAGCGAAAATGAATTGATTGCTCGGTGGTGGGGAAAAAGTTGCCGCCCCTCACAAACCGTTTTGACAAACAGGCGGGGCAGCAAGATATTCCGTCCAACCGAACCCTAAACATTTGTATGGACGTAATGCGCAAACAAATGTGTATATTCAAATAAATTTCAAAGTTATAAAAAATGCATAGAAATATTGGTTTTCACTCTTTACCTCTTATCATGCCGAAAATGAAACTTAAAAAATGAATGGCGAAATTCGTTGGTAAATGAAACGACCGAGAACAGTTCAAAGAGCAATTTTGAAATATCATAGATAAATATCTATAGAAAATTTAATTTAGAATTAAACGAGCATCGTGGCTGAGTCAATAACCTGTCAAGATATACCGCTGCTGGTTACGGGTTCGATCCCCCATGAAGAACTCTTTTTTCATCTTCTTTTTTTTTTCATTTTACTACTAAAATTGTTCAAGGTTCCTCTCTTTTAACCTTTCTAGGTTGCCCAAACTTTATTTTAAGTTTATATATATTTTTTTTTAATTTTATCTATGACAGAATCGACTATTATTTTAAAGGCCCGCTCGTGCCGCGCGACCGGCGACCGGCGACTTGAGCGATTGCGGGTACTCTCTCGCTGAGGGGTCTGCTATTGCTGTTACTGCTGCCGCTGATTCTTATAATCTTATAAATACTTTTTTATTTGCAGCCTTTAGTTCCAGCGCCCAGTGTAAACTCAATAAGATTTACTATGAGAAAATAATTAGCTCACTTCATTACCTGGAATCAATAATCTTGAGAAGCAAATATGGAAATGAGCATTATCTCTTATGAATGTAATGTCGGCTGTGCTTATTAATTTTAAGTGTAATCCAATTAGTGGTTGTCGACCAAGCAGCCAGGTTAAATAAATTAAAGTATCTTGATGTTAAACGAACGACGTTTCGATCACTTTGGTGATCATCATCAGGTTCAGCAACTATATTGAATTAAACAGGTATACAGTATTATAATAATACATTATTGAACAGAGGAATCTAATTTTGAAGAGTACCCAGATTTCTCACCTTATGAGGTAGATTAAGGTTAATTATAATTTTCTAAATAGACTTCCGTTTCCGGTTGACGAGTGTGGAGAGTGAGAGTACGATCAGGAATAGGAAAAGGGTGCGGGAAGTGTGTGTGGAAGTGTTCGGAGGGAAAAAGGCGGTGGGGAGTGTAGAGGAGGGTGAGTTGTGTAGGGTGGAGGAATAGGCTGGTAAAGGGAGGGAAGGGATAAGGGAGGGTGGTGGCAGTAGGGACGGGGAATTTTTGGAGGTTAGGCGATAGTGAGAGTGACAGGCGCGGGAGAAGTAGGTATAGTAGAGAAAAGATTAAGGTAAGGTAGGAAAAGGTCGGTAAGGTAGGGAGGGGGATAACAGCAAAAGGTAAGGCCGGTAGGAGACGGTAGGGTATAAGTGGAAATGGCGGACGAGAATGGTGGGAAAGGGGAGTGCGAGGAGAAAAAAAGAGGGAGACCGACGAATATAGAGAGGCTGATGAGGGGGAGAGCAGGGAGTGAGGGGAATATTGAGGAGTTGCTGAGGGGAAAGAGGAAAGCAATAGAATTTAACGAGACGGTAGAAAGGGGGGAGGTAGAGCAGGAGAAGGATGCTTTTAAGAGGAGTAAGTTGGTGGGAAGATCGCCGGAGAAGGGCGGGGACAGGGGGACAGAAGAATTGTTGAAGTTGTTGACGGAAAAACTAGAGGGGGTGGTGACGAAAGAAGTGGGGAAAGTGGAGAAAAGGATAGAGGAATGACAAGGGAAGTGAGGAGGGAGAGAGAAGAGATGGTAAAGAGGTGGGAGGAGGAAAGGGAGGTGATGATGGACAGGATAGCAGAGTTGGAAAAGAGGGTGGAGAAAATGGAAGTGGGGAATAAGGAAAATAGGGGGGACGGGGAAGGACAGAGTAATCGGGGGGGAGAAGAAAAGGTAGAGGAGGTGGAAAGGAGGTTAAGAGGAATAGAACTAAGGATGGAGAGAGATGAGAGAGAGAAGAGAAAGAAGAACGTGGTAGTGAAGGAAGTGAAAAGGGGGGAGGGGGCGAACTGGGAGAGGGAAATAGACAGGATCTGGAAGAGGATGGGGGTAGTTGGAGGGATAAAAGGGATGAAGGAAATTGGTGGAGTGAACGGAGAAGGGAGAGGGATGGTGTTAGTGGAGCTGGAAGGAAGGGACAAGAAAATGGAGGTAATGAAGGCAAAGGTGAAGCTGAGAGGGGAAAAGGAGAGGGTGGAGGACGATTTAACACAAAGGGAGAGAAGGGTAAAATGGTTGTGTGACGTTAATTTTTAACGCCACAAAAGTCTCGATGTGGTACTCGCGTGCTTTTGATCACGGGACGCAGTACCGTCCCTCGGGAGAGATAATATCCGACTGTACCGGCCAAGAACTCCAGGGTCCCGATTACTAAAATTAAGGAGATTAGACTAATTGTTTTTGTATACGATAACTTTCATGCGATACGCCGAGCCAACTTAACGCCGAGGAAGCAACCAGCAGAGAGAAGTCATCCTCTCTAGTATCGTCGGAGGAAAGCAGCCGAAGGTTACGCCAGGGAGCGTGGAAGAACGCCAACGTCAGCAGGCGCCTCCACCCCGTTACGCCCGGTCCCGAATAAAGTAGGGAGCCGAAGTGAGAACATCGCCATGGACTACATCACGTCTCGTCAGTCCCGATACCGGTGCCCAGCTAAAGGCACCCGTATCGAAGAGGGAGCTCAGGGAGCTACCCTAGGCCGAGGGATCGCGACCTCCGCCACTGCAACGTCCCGTCAAACCAGGACCGGACTGCAGCCTCTACCCGTCACTACCTGGACGCCAAGAAGACACGGCAAGAAGCCCCGTCGAGCGTCCGCACGTTCCGAGTCTCGCGAAAAGGCGACGTACGCCCTTGTATCGCGCGTAGACTTTAAGGGAACATAGAATTTACGTACCATCCTTCCCAGTATCGTAATTGTACGATCCGTTGGAGGCTCTGGTTCAATCTCTACTCTAGTATAGAGCATCTCGCATCGGGTAGTTAACGAATTATTTTTGTAGAATTCAATAATTGTCGAATTAGTCCATTGGCATGTTTTGAATATTTGCGCGTAAGCCCTGATTGGTTGCAATACTCCGCGTAGGCGATTGGCCCATTGGGCCCAACTAGACTTACCGCGAGGGAGCTAGCCCCGACCGGTAAGACGACGAACCCCTCGAGCGTCATTCTTGCGTTGACAGCCGTCTTGGCCGGTGTGGTTAAGTTCCGTATAAGCAGAAAGTATCGTTTGTACCAGCAATAGTATCGTTCACGGTAAGCGTCTCGCCGCCCGAAGGGACGAAATCTTTAGTACTCTGTGCGTTGTAGATATCAATTTTCTTATAGTATCGTAAATATCCTCCCGGTTTCGACTGAGGAGAAGTCCGCGTATCGCCAGAGGAAAAGATTCCGTGCCTTAGCGTGAACTTTTATATTATCTCATATTAATTGTGTATATTAATCACGTTCTCGGTGACCCTGGATCGTGCTCGTAAGAACTCATGAACTGCGCTTCCCGTACGTTCATGAAATTGAATTTGGAATAATTATTTGGCGACCTTATCTCGACTCTGTTTCTTTTAGCTATTGTCTTTTCTATTTTGTACCGCCTTTCACGCTTTCGACTCTGTATCCCTCTGTGTGAAATCTTCCTACTCGCGTGATACCAATATTCGACGTGTCGTGCATTCACGGCCGCGAATCGCTTAATTCCTGCGTTTCTATTGTAACAACGAACTGTATCGCGAGGGCCCATCGTTGTCTCGAGCCCTGTAGGTCACGGGATTCTAGCGTATCGTAGGCCAAATTATTTATCTTTCTTTCACGTGTCTCGCAAGGACCTTTTGTATAGCGTGTAAATTTTGTCGTATTTTGTTCGCGTGTCCCGTATAGGACCTCGTCTCGCGCGACTTCGTATTACTAATTATTTATTTTCGCTATTGTCTTTTGGAATTGTTTATTGTTAATTTCCTAAGTCCCCAATAAAAGGGCCCATTGTTATCTGTTACTGAATATTTCGCGGTTTCTCAATCTTCTTTCTTTACCATCTGTGCGTTCCCCGCCCCTCTACCATACCTTTCCGTTTCTCTCCTACTAGCCGGAGTCCTCTTAATTTTCTCGGGAGTTTCGTTTGTTCCGTGACGCAACGTTGCGTCTGGCGCCCATTTGGCTGTTCTGATAGAACGAATTTCCCTTTGCGTTTTCCCGGGAAAACTCTAGAGTCTCGTCCCTTATATTTGTGGTGCGATCAGGTCGTCTTGCTACGAGGCGATTTGACGGAAAAAATAACGTCACAAATAATTGGCGCCCAACGTGGGGCCCTGCCAATGAAAATTCGAACATTCTAATTAAATAATTCGTAGCATATCGTAGATTGAGAACCCAAGAAATATTCAACGTTCAGGCATAGTAACGAATTCCCCGAAAGGATAATCCCGATAGAGTTTGTTTACGTTCGCGCGCCCGGGCAAAGGAATAGACAAAGCCTAGTATAGTATTGTCGTAGTGTCGTAAAGTCCATAGTAACGTATTGCCTATAGTGTCGTAAATTCTATAGTAACGCAGTGCCTATAATATCGTAAGCGCTATAGTATCGTGTATTCGACCAACGGGTAGGACGAATAGGTCGCCCACTGTACTAATCGAGTGCACGCGTACGGACTAGCTCTCGGCGTATGTCTCGTGTGGTGAACGACGACGCGTGGACTTTTCTACTTAGCCGCAGGGAACTAGAACTCGAACTTCGTCGCAGGAACCTTTCGATACAGGGAATTACCCCAATCTTACGACTTCGATTAATCAGGCAATTGCAATACGAACGTGGTGAACTCCCGTCGCCGCGAACCCCAGAGTGTGTAGATTTATCGCAGAGTTTGTCGCAAAGCTCCATTATGTCGGAACCACAAGAACTCAGTCCCGATCACCCGGAGGAATCTCCGCGACGCGTCACGATCCATCCCGCGTATCGGGGGGACGAGACACAAATACGGTCGCAGGAAATATTGTCGGAACAGGGTCCCTCGGAGGGACGCCCTTCATATACAGATGGTACGGCCGCGACTACGGCGTATAACACCATGCGTAAGTGGGACTTGAAATTCTCAGGAACTCGCGGAGAAGATGTCGAAGAATTTATCGCGCGAGTAGAGGAAGGAAGAGGGATTATTCCCGTCCCGGATGACGACCTATTGCGTTGTATGCCACTCTTCCTATCCGGTGTCGCTTTATTATGGTTTCGCGATGAGCGAGAATATTTTCAGGACTGGTCAGACTTTGTATCGGAAGCTCGCGCTCGGTTTAGCGACGCGGACTTTCAGGTCGCCTTACGAGAAGAGATCGTGAAGCGGACGCAAGGGAAAAATGAGCCCGTTGCCGACTACCTTACGTGTATTCGCGCTATGTTCCGTAGGTTAGATCCACCTTGGCCGGAGCAGGAGCAAGTAGCTTACGCCCACCGAAATCTCCTACCCCGATATCAACTCGCGATCTCCCAACGCGACGCGGAAGACATGAGGACCCTTACGAGTATCGCTAAATGCGTCGAACGCACGTTCTCATTGTCCCGACAGTATCGAGAACCGCCGTCGCCGGATCAGTCGCTTTTGCCGGCTTTAGCGTATCGTGATACTAGCTCGCGGGGGAAAGGTAACTCAGCGGCCCTAGCGGCCTTAGACCTCACGAGCTCGCGAACCAATCTAGTATCGGATGAAGAACCGAACACGTCTCGAAATTCAACTGGGCAAACGAAGCAAAGTACGTCCCGGAACAGCAACGTCTCGAGTACCGATCGCGGTAAAAGAACGGCCACGTCGACACCGCGCGGTGCGAAACGAAGGAATAGAGGGAACGCGCGACGTTCCGAAACCCCCGAGCAAGCTATGGCTACGGTCGAAGCCGATGCGAAGCGGGATAACACCAGTGAACCCACCTTTAAATTAGCGTGCTGGAATTGCGGTAAGACAGGGCACAGATATAATGCGTGCAAAGAACCGCGGAAAAGATTTTGCTATCGTTGCGGTAAAGATGGAGTTACGTGCCATACATGCCCTACATGTTCGGGAAACGTGTAAGGAGAACGCCGAAGCGGACACGGTCGCCTCCTAAGTTACCGAAAGATATCGCGCCGTCCGAAATTGTTGATTTATTGTGTAGTCCCTTAAGATTATCGCCGTCTAGTATCTTGCCGTTTATTAAACTAACTATTGCGGGCCAAGAGATAACCGCCTTATTAGATTCCGGTTCTAGTCGAACTTTTCTCGGGAAAGAAGTATCTGAAATTTTGAAAAGAAAGAATTTTCCTATCGTACGTACCGCGGGTACTCAAGTAATGTTAGCTACAGGTCAAATGGAAGAAGTAACTGAACAGGCCGATGTCCCGATTAGACTGCAGGATCGCGAACGTACTATGACCATTCGTTTATTACCTCCGCTCGCGTTACCTTGCGTCTTGGGGATGGATTTCATGGAAAAGTTCCAAATCTGTGTCGATTTCGCCCATCGTACTTGGAGTTTCGTTTCGAACCCTACGGTTTCGTATAGTTTCGTACGAGTAGACGACGAGGACACGGTCTCGTCATGTTGCGGGTTAACGGAGTTAAATCCGAAGCAATCCGAATCTTTGCATAGCTTTCTCAAGAAAGAGATACCGCCACCCTCGGGAACGCTAGGGGTAACCGAGCTGACGGAACATAGGATAGACGTCGGAGACCACCCTGCCATTAAGCAAAGATATTATCTAGTGTCGCCTAAGGTCCAAGAAGCCATTAACGTCGAGGTCGATAAAATGCTCGAGGACGGAATTATAGAACCTTCGCATAGTGATTGGTCGAGTCCCATAGTTATGATACGGAAACCCAATGGTAGCTATCGTTTTTGTCTCGATTTTAGAAAAGTGAACGAAGTCTCGAAAAAGGATGCATACCCTTTGCCATACATGAACGGTATCCTGGATAAGTTACGCGCTGCCAAATATATATCGACATTAGATCTTAGTCAAGCGTATTTTCAAATACCACTAGCCAAAGACAGTCGCGAAATAACAGCTTTCACGGTACCGGGCAGAGGATTGTATCAATTCACGCGTATGCCGTATGGACTCACGGGAGCCCCGGCAACTTTTCAGAGATTATTAGATAGGCTCATTGGTCCCGAAATGGAACCACATGCTTTCGCGTATCTGGACGATATCATTATCGTTACGTCCTCTTTCGAAGAGCACCTCGTGTGGCTGCGGAAAGTACTGACTAAAATAAAAGAAGCCGGTCTCGTAATTAATCCTGATAAATGCGAATTTTGCTGCTCGCAAGTGCGTTACCTCGGGTTCTTAGTGAACGAAAATGGATTACAGATAGATCCGGAAAAGACAACACCGATCTTAGAATATCCCGCTCCGACCACCATTAAGCAAGTCCGTCGTTTCTTAGGCATGTCGTCGTGGTACCGTCGATTCATTCCGGACTTTGCAAGTCTCGCGGAACCGCTCACGCGTTTGTTAAAGAAAACCCACGTATGGAAGTGGGGAGAGGACCAACAAATAGCGTTTGATAAAATCAGATCGTGCCTCATGGCTCCTCCTACTCTCGCGTGTCCGAATTTCGAAGTACCGTTCGTGTTACAGACAGATGCCAGTTCCATAGGAGTAGGCTCAGTATTGACACAGACCATAGATGAGGTCGAACATGTTATCGCGTATGCAAGTCGATCATTGACGGAAGCCGAAAGGAAATATACGGTCACCGAAAAGGAATGTCTCGCAGTGATATGGTCCATTAAAAAGTTTCGTCCGTATCTCGAAGGGTATAGATTCACGGTAATAACGGATCACAGTAGTCTGCGTTGGTTGTATCATCTCCAAAACCCTACTGGTAGATTAGCGAGATGGGCTTTAGAATTGCTCGAGTATGATTTCGAAATTGTCCATAGGAAAGGTGCCTTGCACCATGTTCCGGATGCCCTCTCGCGCATGAATGAGGACGCAGAATTAGAGCTTCATGCGATCCTAGAGTCTAGCGACACGTGGTATCGAAATCGCGGATTACAAGTCATGCAATCGCCGCAGAAGTTCCCGGATTGGAAGATAGAACGCGACCAATTGTATTATCACCGTCCCGATCGCGTTATCTCAGGAATAGTGTCAGACTTAGATGCCTGGAAACTGGTAGTACCAGCCGAGTTACGCAATCCGATCCTTAAGGAAAACCACGCAGTACCGCAGGCTGGCCATCTAGGTATCGAAAAGACCTACCGTCGAATCGCAACGCGATATTATTGGCCAAGCTTATTCAAAGACGTAGTCAAATTCGTTCGTTGCTGTGATATCTGTCAACGGAATAAAGTCGAGCAAACGGCACCGGCAGGTCTAATGGGACGTCGGAAAATTAGCCAACCGTGGCAAGTCGTTGCTACCGATATTATGGGACCTTTCCCGCCGAGTCGCGCAGGTTTCACGTATATCCTAGTGATACAAGATCTTTTCTCGAAGTGGATAGAGTGTCTCGCCTTGCGTCGAGCGAACGGAGTAAAAATTACCGAAGCGTTGAACGAGTTAGTCTTGTCCCGGTGGGGTACGCCGAAGGTCATCCTCACGGACAACGGTACCGAATTCGTGAATCGAACTATTCGCGCTTTTACCGAAAAACATGGGATTACCCATGTCACTACACCTCCGTATCATCCGCAAGCCAACCCGGTAGAGAGAGTCAATCGGGTCCTAAAAACAATGATTACTTCGTATCTCGAGGATCACCGCGATTGGGATGTTCGTCTCGCCGAATTTCGTTTTGCGTATAATACCGCCTTTCACTCATCCCTGCAAACGACGCCAGCTTTCTTGAATTTAGGTCGTAATATCGGTCCCGTAGAATCCGTGCGACGTACGATAGAAGAAGATCCAAGTCTCGAGATAGATAGTCCCCAGGAATGGGCCACGCGGATGGAAAACCTACACTCGTTACGAGGTTGGATAGTCGATAACTTAGATGCCGCATATCAGAAACAGTCTCGATACTATAACCAAAACCGGAGTGAGCGTACCTTCCAAGAAGGACAACAAGTCCTGAAACGGTTAAGAATCCTTTCGTCCGCCACTCAGCACATAGCTGCGAAACTGGCGCCGAAGTATCATGGTCCCTTTTCCGTGTCTCGAGTAGTATCTCCAATAGTGTACGAGCTGACAGACGACGCGGGTAGAGCGATGGGAAGATTCCACATACAGGATTTAAAACCCTACAATACTGCACCTACCTCTTCTCATATCACCTACAGTACCGTCCAAGAAGCTTGAGAGCATTTCGTACCGAAGTATCCACGTATCGTCTCGAGAGAAGTATTACCGGCTGATCATGGCTGAGGGACCGAGAGAGCCGCCCAGAGGATGGGAGCGGCTACGACCCTACGAGGACGAAATGCGGCGCATACGCCGACGACAGCCCGGATTGTGGCTAGCTTTTATCACCGCCGTGAGGGAAGAGATGGAGCCCCTGGAGAGAATACCGGCTCCAACAGTATACGCTCACGGAGTGCGTATCGTGGAAGTACCGACGATGGCGGACGCCTCCACCCAATGCCGCCTGAGGAGGGCCGAAATGAGCCGGGGAAGCCAAACGAGCCCGCCGCGAATGACGGACAGGCCAACCCAAACGCCACCTCCTCCGAAACCAAAGGTTATGGTAGATGACAGTACCCAAACGGGTACGGAGAAAGTCCTTTACCCAAGGATTCCTCGCGAACCAACCGGTACCGCAGAGACTCGTCGAGGACGTTCCCGCACCCGAGCAAGCTCCCGTTCGATAGAAGGATGCTGGAACTGCCACAGTACGAGCCACCGTTACACCAAATGCCCACTGCCGGTCCGGCATGAGTTTTGTTTCCGCTGTGGAAGCCAGGGAGTCACATTAAAGCGCTGTCCAAAATGTTCTCCCGGATGGACTTGCACCGGAGAGCCATACCGCCCGTAAGGAGGGCCAAGTCTCGATCGAAAGTCAAGGACGACGTCATTGCAGAGAGCAGGCAACAGGGTATCGACCGGACCAACGAGATCCAGTATCACGTGCCGAGACACCTCTCAAGTCCCGACCGATAACGTCCCGAATCAACCTCCCGCTTACTTGACTTGCCGATCTGTATCGTTTATTCTAGCCTATATATTCCTTCTTTTATCCTTTCTACGATTTTTCTTTCTTTTTCATGAGTATGTTTCGTTTGGGCCTTCGGGCCACTGTATAAGGTAACTTAATCAAGGTACTAATAAAACCCAGCAAAGGTTGAAAGTGGCACCGAGTTATATTTTTGTGCACAAGTACCTCGCCCTAACACTAGCACAAAGTAACGTTAACGAAGAACCACGAAACAATCCAGGTTACCGAGAAAACATGAAGTATCGTAAGAAATGAAGCAATATTGTGTAAGTTCCTTTTGTTATTAGTTACATGTATGGTGCCGTCACCAATAAGAGTTCTCGTGGACATGGAGTCTTGGCTGTACTGGACGAAGTTAGCTTTCGCTTGCATGTAATAAGAAGGTTAAGGATTTCGCCCATAGGAAAGAGACCTTGTCGGCCCTCCCCGGGGAGGGGGGAGTTTGTGACGTTAATTTTTAACGCCACAAAAGTCTCGATGTGGTACTCGCGTGCTTTTGATCACGGGACGCAGTACCGTCCCTCGGGAGAGATAATATCCGACTGTACCGGCCAAGAACTCCAGGGTCCCGATTACTAAAATTAAGGAGATTAGACTAATTGTTTTTGTATACGATAACTTTCATGCGATACGCCGAGCCAACTTAACGCCGAGGAAGCAACCAGCAGAGAGAAGTCATCCTCTCTAGTATCGTCGGAGGAAAGCAGCCGAAGGTTACGCCAGGGAGCGTGGAAGAACGCCAACGTCAGCAGGCGCCTCCACCCCGTTACGCCCGGTCCCGAATAAAGTAGGGAGCCGAAGTGAGAACATCGCCATGGACTACATCACGTCTCGTCAGTCCCGATACCGGTGCCCAGCTAAAGGCACCCGTATCGAAGAGGGAGCTCAGGGAGCTACCCTAGGCCGAGGGATCGCGACCTCCGCCACTGCAACGTCCCGTCAAACCAGGACCGGACTGCAGCCTCTACCCGTCACTACCTGGACGCCAAGAAGACACGGCAAGAAGCCCCGTCGAGCGTCCGCACGTTCCGAGTCTCGCGAAAAGGCGACGTACGCCCTTGTATCGCGCGTAGACTTTAAGGGAACATAGAATTTACGTACCATCCTTCCCAGTATCGTAATTGTACGATCCGTTGGAGGCTCTGGTTCAATCTCTACTCTAGTATAGAGCATCTCGCATCGGGTAGTTAACGAATTATTTTTGTAGAATTCAATAATTGTCGAATTAGTCCATTGGCATGTTTTGAATATTTGCGCGTAAGCCCTGATTGGTTGCAATACTCCGCGTAGGCGATTGGCCCATTGGGCCCAACTAGACTTACCGCGAGGGAGCTAGCCCCGACCGGTAAGACGACGAACCCCTCGAGCGTCATTCTTGCGTTGACAGCCGTCTTGGCCGGTGTGGTTAAGTTCCGTATAAGCAGAAAGTATCGTTTGTACCAGCAATAGTATCGTTCACGGTAAGCGTCTCGCCGCCCGAAGGGACGAAATCTTTAGTACTCTGTGCGTTGTAGATATCAATTTTCTTATAGTATCGTAAATATCCTCCCGGTTTCGACTGAGGAGAAGTCCGCGTATCGCCAGAGGAAAAGATTCCGTGCCTTAGCGTGAACTTTTATATTATCTCATATTAATTGTGTATATTAATCACGTTCTCGGTGACCCTGGATCGTGCTCGTAAGAACTCATGAACTGCGCTTCCCGTACGTTCATGAAATTGAATTTGGAATAATTATTTGGCGACCTTATCTCGACTCTGTTTCTTTTAGCTATTGTCTTTTCTATTTTGTACCGCCTTTCACGCTTTCGACTCTGTATCCCTCTGTGTGAAATCTTCCTACTCGCGTGATACCAATATTCGACGTGTCGTGCATTCACGGCCGCGAATCGCTTAATTCCTGCGTTTCTATTGTAACAACGAACTGTATCGCGAGGGCCCATCGTTGTCTCGAGCCCTGTAGGTCACGGGATTCTAGCGTATCGTAGGCCAAATTATTTATCTTTCTTTCACGTGTCTCGCAAGGACCTTTTGTATAGCGTGTAAATTTTGTCGTATTTTGTTCGCGTGTCCCGTATAGGACCTCGTCTCGCGCGACTTCGTATTACTAATTATTTATTTTCGCTATTGTCTTTTGGAATTGTTTATTGTTAATTTCCTAAGTCCCCAATAAAAGGGCCCATTGTTATCTGTTACTGAATATTTCGCGGTTTCTCAATCTTCTTTCTTTACCATCTGTGCGTTCCCCGCCCCTCTACCATACCTTTCCGTTTCTCTCCTACTAGCCGGAGTCCTCTTAATTTTCTCGGGAGTTTCGTTTGTTCCGTGACGCAACGTTGCGTCTGGCGCCCATTTGGCTGTTCTGATAGAACGAATTTCCCTTTGCGTTTTCCCGGGAAAACTCTAGAGTCTCGTCCCTTATATTTGTGGTGCGATCAGGTCGTCTTGCTACGAGGCGATTTGACGGAAAAAATAACGTCACAGTTGATAGAAAGAGAAGCGGAGGCGGAAAGAAGAAAAGGAAAGAGGGTGAGGGTGGGGTATATGAAGATATGGGTGGATAGTGAGATGAAAGTGTGGGACGAGGTGGAGGATAGTTGGAGAAGGACGACGGGAAACGAATAGGGAAAAAGGCAGAAGGAGATAGGCGGGTGGAGGCCGGGGTGAGGACTGGGAAAGGAGAGGGGGGAGAGGGGAGTAGAAGGAAAAGGAAAGAGGACGCGATAAAGGTGGGTTTTTGGAATGTGGCGGGAGTAAAAAATAAGGATAAAGAGTTTTGGGACGGATTGAGAAGTTGGGAAGTGGTGGTTTTAATGGAGACGTGGGTGGACAGGAAAGGGTGGGATGGGATCAAAGAGCACTGGAAAAGAGGCTTTAGGTGGGAGGTACAGGATGCGAAAAGAAGTAGGGGAAGGGGCAGAGCGAAGGGGGGGATGGTAATGGGGGTGAAGGAGGGACTAGAGGTAGGCAAGGTTGAAAAAGGTGAGGAAGGATGAATGGAATGGAAAGTAAAGTTGGGGAGTTGCTGGTGGTGGGTGGTGGGGGTGTATGTGAATGGGGATATGGAGAGGAAAAGGGACATGATGGCAAAGTGGATGGAAGAGGAAGATAGGGAGGAGAGGGTGGTAATTGGAGGGGATTTTAATGTTAGAACGGGGGCGGAAGGTGGGGTGTGGATATTGGGGGAAGATGGGAGGGAGGAGAACAGGAGGAAGTCGAAGGATGGAGTGGTGACGAAGGAAGGGGTAAGATGGTGCCAGTTCTTGAAGGAAAGAGGTTGGGGGATCTTAAACGGGGGAATAAAAGGGGACGAGGAAGGTGAGTGGACGTATGTGGGGGGAAGGGGCAGATCAGTGATTGACTATGTGGTAGTAGGGGAGAATGCGTTGGACAAAATAGAGAAGATGGAAGTAGAGTGTAAAGTGGACTCGGATCACATGCCGGTGGTGCTAGGGGTGAAGGCGGGAAGAGGAGGGGGACACAGGAGGAAGGAAGGGGAGGGGAAGGGAGAGAGGGTGGGGAAAGGGTGTTGGGATGAGGAGGGAGTGCGAAAGTTCAAGGAGGAGTATGGGGACTGGCGGTGGGGGGAGGAAGAGGTGGAGGAAGGGTGGAAAGAGTTTAGAGGACGGATAAGAAAAGCAGTGAAGAAATCGGGGGAGGGGAGAAGGAGGGTGCAGAGTAAGGGCTGGTGGGACGAGGAATGTAGAGAAGGAAAGGCGAGGCTCATGAAGGAGTTACTAGAGTGGAGGAAAGAGGGAAAAAATGAAAAGGAGTACAAGGAGGAAAAGAGGAGGTATAGAGAAATGTGTGAAGGAAAGAAAAAAGAAGAAGCTAGGAGGTGGGAGATGGAGATAGATGGGATACGGACCGAAAGCCAAGCGTGGGCAGTGATAAACCGGGGGAGGAAAAGAAGAAAGGGGGTGAACAAGGCTATAAAAATGGAGGTTTGGGACGAGCATTTCAAAAGGGTACTAGGAGGTGTGGAGGAGAGGCGAGTGGGAAACACGAAGAGGCTCGCGGTGGATGATGGGGAGGAGGAGATATCAATGCAGGAGGTATGGAAGGTGGTGAGGGAATTGAAAGATGGAAAGGCAACGGGGGAGGATGGAGTACCAAGTGAGGTGTGGAGATATGGAGGAGAAAATGTAGTGGAGAGTTTGTGGAAGATGTGCGGGAAGGTGTGGAAGGGGGAGGGATGGCCGGAGGGTTGGAAGCAAGGGATAGTAGTGCCAGTAGTGAAGAAGGGTAATGGGGAGGCGGTGGAGGAATATAGAGGTGTAACGCTCACGCAGACGGCGTACAAGGTGTACGCAGGGGTGTTAAGGAACAGGTTGAAAGATGATGTGGAGGAGGGAAGGATGCTTCCACCGAGCCAAGCGGGATTTAGGGAAGGGATGGGTACGATGGATAATGTATATGTTTTAAATTGGTTGGTGAATAGGGAAATAAGGAAGAGAAATAGTAAATTGGTGCTTCTTTTTGTGGATCTGAAGGCAGCGTTCGACTCGGTGGATAGGGTAAAATTGGGGGAGAGTATGAGGAATAGAGGGGTGAGAGAGGGGCTTGTAGGAAGATGTGAAGAGGTATTGAAGGAGACGGTTGGAAGGGTGAGAGTGGGAGAGGAGTACGGGGAGAAGTTTTGGACGAGGAAAGGTGTGAGACAGGGGTGCCCGCTAAGCCCCTTATTGTTTATTCTGTTGTTGGCGGACTTGGACGAGGAACTGGCGAAGGGTTGTTGGGGAGGGGTAGAGCTGGTAGGGGGCGGGAAGGTATATACGTTAGCGTACGCGGACGACTTGGTTTTGCTGGCGAGGGGGGAAGAGGAAATGAAGGGGATGATAGGGAAGTTTGAAAGGTATATTGAGGGAAAAGGGTTGGAGGTGAATACGGGTAAAACGAAAGTGATGAGATGTAGGGCAGGGAGAGGTAGGAGAAAGAAAACGAAGTGGTGGTGGAGGGGAGAAGAAATAGAGGAAGTGAAGAGGTACAAGTATTTAGGGTACGTGGTGAGGGCGGATGGAGACCAGAGAGACCATGTGGAGGAGAGGGTGGAAAAGGCGGCGAAGGCATTGGGACAGGTGTGGGGTATAGGCAAGAGGAGGTTTAGGAATGACTGGAGTAGAAGGATGTGGTTGTTTGATAAGATGGTGTGGCCGGTGGTAAGTTATGGAGTGGAGATTTGGGGGTGGGCGGGGAGGGAGGCGGTGGAACGACTGCATGAGGGATACATGAGGTGGGTGTTAGGGGTGACAAGGAGGGTGCCAGGCTATATGGTAAGAGAGGAGTTGCAGAGGGATGCGTTGGAAGGAAGAGCGGGGATGAGGGCGTGGGGCTATGAAAAGAAATTAGAAGAGGGAGGAGGAGGAGAGCTGGCGAGGAGATGCAGAGAGGAGATAAGGAAGAGGGCATGGGCAGGTAGGGGCGGCGAAGGATGGGAAGAGGAGAGAAGGAAGTTTTATGAGGGAAAAGGGTGGAATGCGGTGGAGGTGGAGAGGAAGTGGGCGGAGGGTGAGATGAGAGGAGAGGAGATGGTTAGGTTAGAAAGGATAAGGCAGGACGAGGAAAGGTGGAAGAAGGTGGTAGGGGCGAAGGGAAATAAGGAATACAAGTTTATAAAAGGAAAGGGGGTGCCGGGTTATTTGAAGAAAGGGGGGGTGGAAGGGAGTTGGCAGAGAGTGGCGAGGTTTAGGCTGGGTGAGGAGATGAGAGGGACCAGGTACTGGGAGAAGGAGGAGGAGAGAAGGTGTAGGATGTGCGGGGTGGAGGAGGAGACGTGGGAGCACGTATGGGAAGTATGCACAGCATGGGGTAGGGAAAGAGGCTGGCAGGAGGCAAGGGAGGAGGTGTTAGGAGATCAAGGTTTAGGGGAAAGGTGGATGGTGGAAATAGAAAGGTGGAGAGGAAAATTGGGAGAGCGAGTGGGAGAAGGAGCAGAGAGGAAAGAATGGGAAACGGAAGGAGAAGGGGGGAAGAAGGAGGAGGAGAGTAGTGTTGGTGCAGCGGAAACGGAGGTCGAAGGATGGACGGATGGATGGATGGATGGATGAGTGGGGCTCTCTCTCTCTATGTATGTATGTCTGGTGGTATGTCTGGATGAGGGTGTGGGATGATAGGAGTTAGGAATAAGCGACGTTTGTGAGCGGAGCGGGAGTCCGCGCTGTACCCCGCATAGGGAATAAACAGCTTTATATAATTTTCTAAATATCCGATTAACGACCTCTTCATCCTTATTAAAATTTTTTTATTTGTCATGTAGTTAAAATTGTAGATTGAAATGTTAAGTAAATATCAAATTTATTTTCCGTATTTCAGGTGGAGCAGGTGAAAAGCCATTTCATGTGGTGATGGTGTTAGCTGTAAAGTTATGTCTTGTCAGGAACTGTTCGAAAAGTTATGTAATGTAATTATATTAATTTGTGTTAAATTAATATGCTGAAGGCTTAATAATTTTGTAATAAAATTGTAATTCGATTTTTCAATTTCAGGGAAGGTGGTATTACTGACGGTTTTATTGACCCAGAGGTCAATCTGTAAGTTTAAACTGGGAAGCAGTTGCAGAGATAGCTTGGTTATTCATAATTAAAAGATGAGTATAAATAAATCTATAATATATGAAGGAATCAATAATATTATGGATGCATACCTGCTGTAATTGGAATATAATAATATTTAAATTTGATTTTCAGAAAAAGATGAAGAGTTATTGGCATGTTGACGGATTAATCCGATAATCCAAACAGACGTGTCTCTACTGAGATTTTAATAAGGAAACAAGTCGTCCAGAGGTCACATCGAATAGTGTTTACCTTATTCAGAAGAAAAGATGATTTAAATTATAAGTCTATCAATAATTATCTAGATTAAGTTAACAGAGTATGATTTAAGTTATGTTATGAGTTAAGTATGTCTAAAAATTAGATTATGATATATGTGGCTTAAGTGCTGTATATCTGTATGGAAATTGACTGTATTGGGTTCTCTAATTATATGTATCATTTCGAGGATTTTACGTTTACTGTAAATTGATTCGGAATCTAAGATCGTAGCGTTATCATGGTCAAAATTATGTCCTGTATCTAATCTGTGTAACGTTAGTGCTGTGTGTTGGTCTGTAGAATTGTTAATATTACGTTTATGCTCAGATAGTCTAATGTGGAGGTTTCTGCTCGTTTGTCCTACGTAGCATAGGTTGCAGTGAGCGCATGGAATTTTATATATAACATTGGATCTGTCTCTAAATGGAATTCTATCTTTAATGGAGCCTGTGAAACTGTGTAAGCTATTATCATTCTTGTAGAATATGGTGATGTTAAATTGTTTGAAAATTCTTTTAAGACTTTGGGAAAGGCCATTTACGAAAGGGATGGTAATGATTCTCTTAGTGTCCAGAGTTGGTTCAGCTAACTGTATAGTGTTACTCACAGGCGCTAATTTCGATCTTAAGTATTCAATCCGTTGGGTAATGCATCTAGTTAAAGTGTCTACCGGAAAGTCTACCGTAGTATAGGCCTACTGGGGACCCGCTACGTTAAATAATGGGAACGCATCGACTGCGGCACCTCTTGGTTGATGTGGAAGCTCGCAGGATGTCGTTGTTTATGCCTTCATTGTAATAAGATAAATAAATTAATTGGATATACTCTTTAATCTGTTAATCCCATTTGCAAAAGTACATTTTTTTTTGTAAAAAGAAAATGCTCTCCATAAAGGGGTCTCGAACCATAGACCTCCCGATTCGTAACTGGGTGCACTAGCCAGACGCCAGAAATATCTATTTGTTTTACTTGTTTCGGAAGTTGTATTTCTAGAATTTGATCGTTAGTAGTTACAGGCCACTATTGGCCGTCACAACAAACCCCCACCACTGTCCCCTATGAGTCATAGAGCGCGCCGCGCTGTGTTCCCCCACCGCACTACGGCGTCACCCCCTCGCCCAGGTGAGCGGTTCTCCCCACCACAAACCTATGCAGTGTTCCCCCACCACGCTGCCCTGGTCCTAAGGCCCAAAACTCAGTAGCAGCGGCGCTGTATATCCCCAGGGGCATATCACGGTCGGTAATTATGCACTGACCGCCAGTCGGTAACTTTTTTAATTACCCTAAGAGTGTACCCGTGGTAAAATAGAACACCGTATTTTGTAAGGCCCCTTATGTATATTATAAAGCTGTAGCGCGTGAATACATTTTCAATTATTACCGTATTGTTGACGCGAATCTACTTTAAGTCGTAAAAACGTATTCTGATTAATTGGTAAGGCCTGGTCCCCCCCGTTTCCCAAGCCGCGTGACTTTAAGAATGTTATGCTCAAGATATTCTCCGAACAATGACGTACTCATGGTTCAGATCGCCTCTGAAGAATGTCTTTATCTCAGTGAGAATCCCTGCAGGTGTGCGATGGCGTCGTATAACACTCATTTCCAATGATGAACATCGTGCAGAGGAAAAGATATAGGGAGATTGAGGTGTATGAGACAGAACAAGAAAAAAGTTTTAAATAAAAATATATTATAAGCACATTGCAAGATACATCAATCATACATGTTTATTAAGAAAATAAGCGTTATGCATGGTTGTTCTGGTCCTCCATGGTGCTCCGCACGAAGGAGAGGTACTCGTGGTTATACAGGGAGAGCAGCTCCACTAATAATTGGTAAAGTACCGGTGACCACAGGCCTTTCTTCTCCAGAGTCAGTCGAAATTCGCCCAATATGCTGTCCCTGGAGGAGGCGTCATCTCCGCGACGGTCGAGTTCCGCAATCAGCGTGTCTTTACAGTTGTTAGCACTGTCGGTAATCTCGCGTAGCTTGGTTATTTGCAAGGTTACGCAGCGCAGGACCCTCTGGAGATTGAGGTAGGACACCCTCTTCATCACAACCGTAGGTGTGTATGCCCTAGCTCTTTTAACACCAGAGCTATCGTTGTCCGTAGACATAGGGATTGCAGGTTTGATAATAATTGCCCGCTCACCGTATGAGTACGTGAAGACTAGCTCATGAGTGGCCATGAGAATAGGAGTGTTGAAAGCCTCGGGTACCTCCTTGATGTTATCCTCGGCGGTGAAGAATTTGTCGATGACGGGGAAGTGGTCGGTGATGATGGCCCATTCGGTTGGTTCAAACTCCACGCCGGAATAATCTTGATTAACGATGCGTATTACAGGTGATAAGCTTCCCGAACGATTTAGAGAGAGGCCGGTGATCACTTGCTTCGAAAACGATCGGTTTAGACCGTACGCAGTGGGCAGCAGTACTTGCTTCTTGTACATGGTTGTAGTAAATACTATTATACGATCGGTGCGAGGGTCTGAGCAGTACTGTCTAAGGCAATATCTAAAAAGCAGGTCATCGAAATATTGGCGAACATGTCCCCCACCACCGCCACCATAGCCACACCCCGTTTTCATAGGATGCAGCGAACAAAGAGCCTAGGGCCATGATACTGCTGATACCGCAGGATGTATCAAAGATGATGAGATGCTGATATCCTATAGCGAGTGATTCACGTGAATCACTGTACTGCTGGGTGCATCTGCATCAGCGATAAGATGATCCTGTGAAAAAGAAAACACGCAGCTGGGGCACGCGCGAGCAGGCAGCGATGTACAGTCTAAGAAAAGCAGTAGAATCATTACAGTGAAAAATTTACCGACAGCCACCGTAGAAAAAAGAAATGGATCGCTACGACGACGACGACAACGACTTTTTGAGGCATAGAGATGTGCAGTGGGCGAAGACACGAGCCCTCTATCGGTACGCAAATCCCGAGTACGATCCAAAGAAAGAGGCCGTACGGGAGTGGCTGAGATTGGGGCATTTAACGGGTGTACCGCTAGCCTCAATATACATGACGAAACCGGGAGCACTGAACATTGAACACATAGGCGTTGATAACCCCGACATGGTCTGTCGTAAGGGTTGGCCGTCGGGTGTAAGACCCGTGATACTACCCGAGCTGTCTATAGCAACGATACTGGATAAAGGACACCATGATTTCACACGCTGTAGTGTAACGCTGGGTTTTATCTGCGATCAGCGTTCTAACGATAGCCCTTACGCGCAGCGCATATGTACCAATGAGTGGTTTGCGAAACATGAATGGTGCATGTCCGACGATAGTAATCCCAAATGCCGCATCACGTATCGGCGCCCTATGGCCAAATCAGAGCTAACGATATTGAGGAAAAGGTGGGGCAGGCCCACACCGGAAGAACTACCGCGTCGTGCACCTATGCGTCTGGAGTCGCAGGCCTGGTTAGCGGCATTCAATCATCTTGAGAGATTACGCGAAAGTTGCGTCACACTGTGGTGCCTGAGGGCTATGCGTGCATACGAGACAGCGCTACGTACTCTGGAGAAACGATGCAGTTTGACAGAGTTTATTGGGTGCGTTACCCTGACGACACGGGATGGTTCACCGCTCCTACACTACAAGGAATGCCGAACAAGCGTGGTCAGCATGCCCCACAGTCTTTACGCGTACCTGGAGGCACTCGACGATGCGTGGGAAACCTATACACCCCATGATGCTTACAACGATGCGGAGAGGGAACACGCCGAAGGATCGAGCAATTTGACGTACTACGCAATGGACACACGAACAGCATCCCGACGCAACATACGGCATATACGGTGTATGGCAATTTTTCGCGACGAGAGCTGCGAAACACTGCTGCGGGATGACCGTGGCGGAAAAGATATCAGCGTACAGCTTATCGGTGGTGATATCGACGAGTTCGATGCTGTAAAAGATTGGTATGATCTTTTGGTACCAGTCGATTGTAATTGATAAATGTAAATAAAGTAAAAAATACCTATGTACACGGCGTAGTATGATTCGTATCTCTAACCCTACACTACGACGATGAGATGCTGATGCAACCTCAAACGGTGCGCGTCAGCAGATCGCTGCAGCTTCCGACGCAACACGACTATACAGGGTTTTTTTTTTTATCCGTATTATGGATACGTAATATTTCGCGATCGGCGAACGAGCGATCAATAATATGTAATTCATTTTTACGATTAAAACGCTTCTATCCGATTTTTGACGAATAACGCTTCAATAAGAAAGTCGTGCCATTTTTTGCTGATTCAGATGTATCGCATGGTATTGTTTTGAAATTAATATCGCCGTGACTGTAAGACGTCCGCGGACTGGACGTACCCTGTTTTAGTTCGTATCACGACGTCTTGGCAGATAGACTGATAACTTACATCAATCACCAGCTCTAAGCAAAGAAAAAAAAAATGTCATCTTTGGGGAATATTCGCGATTGTATCCTCGATTTCGTCAGGACACGTCGTTTGAATAACCCTAGAAACCCGAGATTATTCTCACCGGCGTGGTGTCGCGAGTTAAGATATTTCGGTTTTCGCACGTTAACGCGTAGATTAAAAAGTGTGTTTGCCCATTGTTCTCTGCGCGTGCTAGCGAGGGGTCATGAAAGAGGATACTTCAAGAACGATCCGTACATACTCTCGCTAGCCGCAGAGTGTATCAACAAACGCGGAGTGCGCGATAGCCATATCACCAGGGCTATTATAACCGATCATCTGTTTCACGAAAGTATGTATCTGTCGCTTACCAGCAATAGCGCCTACACAACATGCTTTTTTTAAAAAAAAAAAAAAAAAAAAAAATAATAAAATCAAATTTTACAAGAATTGACGCGCTTTCATCACGAAGTCGTCCCCGAGGAGGAGGAGCAGCTGCTTATAGGGTGCCTCGATTGTATAGAGGATGTTTACTCGGAGCCCCGCACCAGCACGGCGACAGTGATGCAGCGTGCTAACGGTAAAACATACTTTAAAAAAAAAAGATTACGGCTAATTTACGTTTTATTTAAAAAAAAAAGTGGCAGGTCCATCGACAGCGCTGGATATACAGTCGATGGAGGAAGAAGAAGAAGAAGAAGAGGCCGAAGAATCGTTCAACGATACGTGGGGTATGCGTTAAAACAGCATCGGAAACAAAAGGGGGAAAAAAATGCAATCTGCTTCATAATTTTCTTTACAGATGAGATCATGTCAATAGCATCGGCCGTTAGCGACCACAGGGACCATGACAATGGTGATGAGGATGACCACCCCACAATATCCAGCGCTTCTAACGAGAGCTATCAATGTAATAATTATAAATTTACAGATATCATTGAAAACTCATCTGTGTGAAAATAAAAAGTAAAAAAAAGTTGTAGATCCGTTGGAGGCTGCTGGTTACAATGACCGCATTGCACCGGGTAACGCACGGCCGCTGCAGGAACACGACGACGACGACGACGACGACGACGTGGAAGAACCGATACTGTGGGTTCTCAGGAACGGCGTGTACGAGGCAGCGGATGCCGACGAAGCGGCCGCTGCATTAGCGGGGCTCGGTGAGGCCCCGGGCGCCGCGGATACCCTCGAAGAAGGTAGCGTTGAAAGAGATATTCTTTAACATTTAAAGCCTTCTTTGGCGAAACGGCTAACTTTAAAAAAAAAAATGTAGGATATGATGAAAACCTGGTAGGCGCTGTATTCTCATACATCGGGTCGATGTTTAATCCTCGTGAGGAATGAGAAGTCAGTATGAGCCAAATACTCTTTCTTTTTTTCTTGATTAATAAAAAAATAATAAAAAACTCTTTTTCCAAACGCTAGATGCGGGCGCGCAATATCAGATCGGCGGGGGACCCCTTCTTCGGTCGCAGATTGATGACAACGAAGACGCCGACAACGAGGGAGTGAGCGATAACGACGTGTTACCACCAGGGCATAGGTTTACCGTACAAGCCGAAACGACGCGTCGCATAAATCGGTTCCGATTAGACGGTCGCGAAATAACAATGGCTATCCGGAGGCCGCCCGAAGACCCTGATACAAATACGATATCATGGTTACACGGGGCAGTCAGAGATATACACGCGTACCTCACAAGCTCGTGTACCGCGCGGGACTATATAGGTCTAACGATCAAATCCGACAGTTTTGCGTGTGGGGCAGCATGGGTGTCGTACAGACCGGCTCGAGAACTTCTCGAAAACGACGTGTGGGGTGTGATATCGTCCGTCGCACAAAGCGCCCAGGCGTTCCAGATAGATAGGTCTTTTGTCATAGAGGCGTGTATAGTTGAAGTACCGCGGGGTACTGGGCGCGTGCAATTAGCGCACGAATTTGTAAACAAAAACTCTATACTTACCATAATAAACACCGATAATCTCTGTCTACCTAGATCGCTCGCTGCGGCGATGGTGCACGCTGAACGTGGGGAGGTGCGCTCTGGGGCGTTGCATGAGCGATGGAACGCAGTACGGCGTCAACGGGGTAAATTTCAAAAACAATTAGCTCTCGAGCTTGTGACAAGTGCCCGTGTAGACATACCGCCTGATGGTTGCGGTATTCCGGAAATTGATAAATTTCAAAGGCACCTTGCTCAGGATGGTATAGCCATTGTTGTTTACGAGTTTGACAATATAGGC
This sequence comes from Cephus spinipes, assembly GCA_963971525.1. Classification (NCBI taxonomy): domain Eukaryota; kingdom Metazoa; phylum Arthropoda; class Insecta; order Hymenoptera; family Cephidae; genus Cephus; species Cephus spinipes. Next base: position 10,043,251 of record OZ020578.1, read on the forward strand.
AGCGGCGAGAAACCACTGTACGACGGATCGCAGATAGTCGATAACGCGTACGGTTCAGGGAAACCACGGCAAACGCTCCGCATTCTGTATTATAATAATTCGCAGCATTATCAACCTATTTTAAATATGCGGGGTGCGGTCGGTAGTCGTGGTTTTTGCATACCCTGTAACAAATCTTACACGTACGAGGCAGAGCATAAGTGCTCCCACAAATGCGCTAGATGTTTCGGAAAACCGCCCTGCGATTCGGCTCTCCCCACATTGTATTGTCGCGAGTGCCATAGGTACTTTTTTGGTCAACGCTGTTTTGATAATCACATAAATACGCTGATTAGTAAACAGAAGGGCAGAGAAAAGAGCGTGTGTCAGGCCATTCGCAGCTGTCCGCAGTGTCTTAGACCTCTTCAAGGAACCTCTCGTAAGCACTCTTGCGATAAGGTGTATTGCAGCGTCTGCAAGAGTGTTAATGACGTTGGACATCGGTGTTACGTCAGGCCGGTAAAAAAGGCGCCCGTGGAAAAAAATATTCTGTACATCTTCTACGATTTTGAAACACAGCAGATACAGAAGCTGCCCGGTGACGACGCGGTGCGTATCCACACACCAAACTTGTGCGTCGTTCAGCAAGTGTGTACAGCATGCATAAATGATACAGATCTCGCGAGGGTATGCCCGTCTTGCGGTGTACACGAGTACATCTTCGAAGAGGATCCCGTAAGGCAGTTTGTAGATTTCGCGTGCGACCCTAAAAGAAAATCGTTTCAGCGTGTGATCTGCGTGGCGCATAATGCCAAGGGTTTCGACGCGCAGTTTGTACTACGGTACATCGTGAAGCGTAGAAGAAAAAGCCTAAAGCCGCCGATACTGCTACTCAGCGGTACGAGCATCATAATGATGAAGACGGGGCGTGTAACATTCATAGACAGTCTTAATTATTTTCATATGCCGCTGAGCGCCCTACCGAAAGCCTTCGGCCTCGCGGATGCGGTCGGTTTGAAACAAAAGGGTGTCTTCCCGCATCTGTTCAATACACCTGAGAATCAGCAGTATATCGGCCCGTTACCAGCGCTCGAATTTTATTCACCCGATACGATGTCGTCGGTTCAACGTAATCAGTTTTTAGCATGGTACAACGAGCAGTGCTCTGCGGGATACGTGTTTAACTTTCGAACCGAGTTTATAGATTACTGTAGATCAGACGTAACCATTCTCAGGCAGGCTTGCGTTTCTTTCCGCGAAATGTTTCTTCAACATGGCAACGTTTGCCCTTTCTCGGAGAGCACAACCATAGCCTCGGCGTGTTCGAGAGTTTTTCGGAAAAACTTTTTGCGAAACGAGCAGATAGCTATTTTACCACCGGGTGGGTACCGATACGGTGACAAACAATCGCGTAAGGCCATCTTGTGGCTTCTTTCGCTGGAGCATCGTTTGGGTTGTGCCATAGTTCACGCGGGGCGCACACGGGAGTATCGTCTACCGGATGGTACACCCGTCGACGGTTACTACCTGGACGCCACCACAGGTTCGCGACACGTATTCCAGTTTCAGGGTTGTTTCTGGCACGGTTGCCCAAAATGCTATCGTATAAACAGAGATAGTCATTTACACACGGGTGGATCCATGGACGCGCGCTTCGAGAGAACGCAGGCTACGAGCGATAAGATTCGGTATTTAGGTTACGAGCTGACGGAAATTTGGGAGTGTGAATTCGACCGCTGGATAAAAGATTCTGAACAGGCCGCTTTATATAGATCGCTGAATGAGAACCCGCTGGTATCGCAAGCACCGCTCGAACCCCGCGATGCTTTCTTCGGTGGCCGTACAGGAAATACCGTCAGTTTTTACGAAGTCGAGGGGTCTGAGAGGATACATTACGTAGATGTGTGCTCGCTCTACCCCTTCATTTCGAAAACGGGGAAATTCCCTGTAGGTCACCCTACGGTGTACGTGGGCGATGACTGTCGTGAATTAACGGGTGATCGCAACAACATCGATAACGTGGAGGGTTTGATTAAGTGTGTGGTGTTACCACCGCGAGATCTGTATCATCCCGTGTTACCGGTACGCATGCACGGTAAACTGCTCTTCGCCTTGTGTCGTTTCTGTGCAGAGGCCATGCTACAGGGGTCGTGTCCTCACGAGAATCCCGCGGATAGAGTATTCGAAGGGACCTGGGTCGTGGACGAGGTCAAGCGCGCCGTACGTAAGGGGTATGAAATAACGATGATACACGAAATATGGCAGTATGAGATTACCCAGTACGATCCGACGACACGGACGGGCGGTCACTTTGCCGATTACATAAACACGTTCCTAAAGATTAAGCAGGAAGCTAGCGGCTGGCCGCGCGAGTGTGGCGACGACGACGAGGCCAAAAAACTGTATATAGAGGAGTACGATCGGGTCGAGGGTATTCGTCTGGACCCTGGAAATATAAAATCAAATCCCGGTCTGCGGTCAGTCGCAAAATTATGTTTGAATTCCTTTTGGGGCAAGTTTGGGCAACGCGAAAATCTGCCAAAGACGGAAATTGTAACGACTCGTCAAAAGCTCGTGGGTCTGCTTACGTGTCCGGAGGTCGAGATTACAGGTATTCTGCCCGTAGATGACGAGCTGCTTTACGTCGGTACGCGTAGTACGAACGACGCGTTGATACCCACGGCATACACAAACGTTGTTATAGCTGCGTATACCACGGCTCAGACGCGTCTGAAATTGTACGACTATCTCGAGAAATTGGATCGGCGTGTACTATATTACGACACCGACTCGTGTATATACGTATCAGGTGGTCGTCACGCCGATAACGCCTACGAGCCACCGCTCGGCAGTCTTTTGGGCGATTTAACGGATGAGCTGGAGTCGTACGGTGTTGGTAGCTATATCACGTCTTTTGTCTCGGGAGGCCCGAAATTTTATGCGTACCGAGTGCATAAGCCAGACGGTTCTTACGCTGAGGTCTGTAAGGTCAAAGGTATCACGATCGACTACGCGACGAGTCTGGCCATTAATTACAACTGGATACGTTCTTATGTAACGGGAGAGACCAGCGAGCCTGTCATTTTACACTATGACGTGATACGGCGTACACCGTTTCACGACGTAGTGACGCGTCTGGAATCAAAAACGTGTAAACCGACAGAGCTTCAAAAGCGGCGACGCGACGGTCGTTTCGGCTCTTTGCCCTACGGATTTATGTAATTAATATTACAAACAAAACCTGTATAAATGTATATACATCGCCTGTACAATAATAATAATAAAAACATATTTATTTGAAAGAACAAAAAAAAAACCTCTTTATCGATCTATTCCCGACGGCTCCATCAACCCGACCATGTTATTTATTTTTTCAGCGACGCTTCGGACATGCTAGCCGTGCATTATGGCTAGCTATGCGGTTGACACACATACATGTCGACCAGTAGCTCACAGGTGCACGATGAGCTCACCCGGACGAGGGGCTAGCAACGTCACCGATAAGAGCTAGCAAGCGCGCGCGCGACGTCACGAGCCTCACGCGTGTCGCGCGCCCGCCGCGGCCGGGCCCCGCGATGGAAGGGGGGAGCGTGTAAAATTCAGCAGACTCTGTAACAGTATATTCGTAAAGGACACCACCAAATAGCCTCATTTGGCATAATGGACACGCGGTGGAAGCATCCGTGGACATCGATGATCTGTGGGCCAACGGGGTGCGGGAAGACGTTTTTCGTAAAGAAATTCCTACGGTTCATCGAGGACATGAGCGACGTGCGATTTGCGCGCGTTCTCTTTCACTATGCAGAGTGGCAGGAGGGGTACAGGGAGTACGGGAGCACTATAGAGTTTCACGAGGGACTGCCGCAAAACACAGATTACGGCAACGATCCACGCCCGAAACTCGTCATCATCGACGATCTCATGAGGGAATCGTCCAATAACACGGTGGTCGACCTTTTTACTAAAGGCAGCCATCATAAGAACATCAGTGTTATCTTCATTACGCAGAATCTCTTTCATCAGGGGCCCGGGCAGCGCGATATCTCGTTGAACGCAAACTATATCGTTGTGTTTAAAAATCCGCGCGACAGAGCGCAGATACAGCATCTGGCGAGACAGGTGTTTCCTGAAAATCCGCGCTTCGTGCAGGAAGTCTACCGCGATGCCACCGCCGAACCGCACGGTTATTTACTACTCGATTTGAAGCAATCGACGCCCGATAACTGCCGCTTTCGCACGAGCGTGTTTCCTTCGGACCCGTTCCACTATGTGTACGTACCGCGAAAGGGTATAAAGGGTGGGTACGCCGATCGAGACGTACCAGTCATTCGGTTGTAATGGTATCCAGCGCACGCTGCTCTATAGGGCGGAAGCACGCCACAGTGTTGAAGGCTATTTGCCACCTGGACAGCAAACAACGTAGCGCCTTGTTACGAGCGGCCGACCCACGCCTCGTCAACTGCATATGCGAATGCGCTCTGAATATCCTTCGCGGCAACGTACCTCTCAAACCGACTCAGAAACGGCGCTTACGAAAACACGCACCGCTGCTGAGACGTTTATCCAGACCGGGTTCAGCAGTCAAAACTAGAAAACGCCTTATCGTTCAGAGCGGCGGTTTTCTACCTCTTCTGTTAGCACCCATACTAGGTACCGTCATATCAAAACTCATAGGGGGAAGCGGATAGGATATACGCCGAGATGGAGCATGCGAGAAAGATGATTCTCATTCCTCATGAGAGCGTGAATACCGTGCACCAGCAGTACCACCGTGCAGCGCCTCATACGCATCAGCACAGTCAGAAGGGTATTGACACCGTTAACACCGTACAAACCCCTGGGACCGCCTTAAGCAGATTAGACGCGTCGATGAAGGAGATCCTACACTCGCCGAATTTCATTGACGAGCGCGAAAAGTGGAAGATGTACAATCAGGTGCTGCAGCGTTATCTACACTTTATCGAGGACCTGCGCAATAACGTCGACGAGGATAGGCGCACCGATAGCGATAACAAGAAAAAAAATAACAATTCTGCGGAGGATAACGCCCGGAACCAGACCACCGATGCTGACGACGACGACATCATTGCCAGTGTACCCCAAAAGTACAGGACTAAGGCGCGGCTCTTACTAGGCAGACTGCGTGGCGCTGGCTCACCACACATTTCGTGGAGTAAGCAGGGCGTTACGCGTATCGGTGGAACCGTCGTGCAGGACGCCAACATCGTTGATTTAATCAATGACGCTATGCGTGAGAGAAAAACGGCGAGACCGGCGGGGAGTCGGCAGTTTGCGCGGTTCCTCCGTACTGCTGGTATACCACGCGAATTTATTGGCAATCAGCGTCTATGGACGGAGGGGAGCAACACAACGCCTCTCAGTAATCAGCCACGGCGTCGTGTAACAATCGTACCGCGCCCAATCGACACGACTCAGAGCTCGTCCACGGAGGAGGAATTTGGCGAGGCGTTTCAGGAAGTGTTTAGAGACTCGGGGGAAGCAGAAGAGGTCGTGGGGAAAAGACATACACGATCCGTGTCGGCTAGTACAGCCAACGATACCGAGAAAAAGAAAAGATTAGAATGGTTAAGGCTGCCGTGAAACAGAAGAAGAAGAAGTCGGGTGATGACAGTCTTCTGAGGCGTCTTTATTACACACCAGCAGAGCCGTCTTCGTACGCCGGTATCGGTAACCTCGAGCGATCGGTTAAGGGTAGGGTAAAGCGAGATTCCGTCGTACATTGGTTAGAGGCGTAGGACGCGTATACGCTGCATAAGCCCGTACGTCGTACGTTTCAGCGCCGCTCTTACGCCGTCAGCAATATCGACGATGTTTGGGAGGCCGATCTCTTGGACCTTCGCTCGTTGAAGGAGTACAACGATGGCTACAGGTATATACTTGTAATAATCGATGTACTCAGCAAATACGCTTGGGTCGAGCCTTTACGCGATAAGTCCGGTGCAACGGCAGCAGCGGCATTCCGGAGGGTTTTGACACGTAGTAAGAATAGGATACCCGTGTACCTACAGACAGACAAAGGTAAAGAGTTTACCAATGGCGTATTGCAGCGTCTGCTCGAGGATCTCGGCATAGGATTCCGCGTAGCGCGCAGCCCCGACGTAAAGGCAGCTGTCGTCGAACGCTACAACCGTACTCTGAAGGAGCGTATGTGGCGTTACTTTACACATAGAAACACGCGGCGGTACATAGATATTCTTCAGAGCCTCGTGGAATCGTACAACAGGACACGTCACTCTGCGATAAGAATGCGTCCAGTCGACGTAACCATGTATAATGCCGCTACGGCCCGTATGAACCTATCCATGCGATACGCCACAGCGAGCCCGCGTACCCCTAAATACGGTGTCGGTGACCTGGTACGCATCAGTAGCGCTAGGAACCCTTTCGCGAAAGGTTACGAGGGGGGTTGGACTCGAGAGATTTTTAAAATCGTACGCCTAGGTAGAACGAGAGAACCACCCGTCTACATCTTAGAAGATCTCGCCGGCGAGGAGATTGACGGTATTTTTTACGAGGAGGAGCTCGTTCGAGTCCGCAAGGACCTCGCAAAGGACACGTTTCTCGTCGACCGTGTTATAAAACGAAGCGGTCGTGGGAAAGCCCAAAAAGTACTGGTCAGCTGGGTCGGTTACCCCGAGAAATTTAATTCGTGGATACCGGCTGCCCGCTTAAAGAACAATGAAGGACCAATTTTATCTCGTTCTACCCAGTAACAGCAGTATGTCGTACTATCCCGAAAATAAAACTACCAGTTTTACCACGCATTTACCGAATCAGATCGATTTACACGGAGCATGGGCTGTTGCTCTGGTCGAAATACAGATCCCTATGACCTTTCTTCACGTGCCCGCAGCGCTAAAAGACTGGGATCACGTGGGCATTGTCACCACCCGCACCAAACCGCGGAAGAACCACAAAGAACCGATAGTGGGTCTTATGATGACGGGTTCTAACGTGGCGCACGGTGTTTATGACGACGTAAAGACACTCGTTGACGAAATAAACGCTACCAGGGCTATGAAGGGCCGTCTGCAATTAGAGCTCTGTAGAGGCGGTTACGCTAGCGTATCGCTCGTCTCTACCGATAACGATCTAGACGACCCACACGAACTGAGACTCTGCCGCTCTCTGGCGCGCATCCTAGGTTTTCCCGAATCGGTCGTGGTATTGAGAGCACAACCCGTTGTGATGGCCGATCAGCCGATTAGCCTGATCAACGCCCTACCTAAGATGCTTTTTGTTTACACCGATGTCTGCGAGCCGTATATCACCGGAGACGTCCAAACACCCTTGCTTCGTGTGGTTCCCCTGCAAACGGATAACAAATACGCGTACGCGGCCATGAAAGTACTCTCGTTTTCACCGTTAAAGTATATACCGCTGCTCCGCACGACTTTTCAAACGATCGACATAGATATAAGAGATCAACTAGGCGAACCTATACCATTCGAATCAGGGACGCTCTCCGTAACACTACACTTTAAACGGCTAGACTGATGGCTCATTACACCGACTACTACGAGTCGCAGATCGGTGGGGGATATTCCACGAAATTTCGGGTATTCGCGGGGTCACCTTATTAGCGAGGACATGGTATTGGTAGCTTTCTCGGTGGTCTGTTTCGGCGTGTGTTACCTTTGCTATCGAGAGGAGCCCGAGCCGTCGGTAAGGAGGCGGTGCGCGCGGGCATGAATATCTTGACGGACGTCAGCGAGCGCGGTGCTCCGCTGAAACAGGCGTTTCGCACCAGGGCCACCGAATCGGGTATGAATCTTAAACGTAAGGCGGAGGCGAAAATTGACGAGCTCATGAAAGGATCGGGCTATAAAGCTGTAAAACGACCACGCGGCACCCACTCTATCATCGGCGTCGCTGGAAGGAGCATCGCCTCAAGAACTGGTAACAAGCGTAAGAGACGTACAGGGAAGAAGGCTGCTCCGCGTCGAAAAAAAAGTAGTAAAAAAATAAAGTCAAAAACCAAGAAACCCAAAAATCGTCGTAGGATCGCTAGTAAGAAAGTAAAGCGGAGTGTGCTGGATATATTCTCCTAAACGCTACCTCTATCATGGCCTTTCTACACGCACACTCCTGTGAGTGTATGAAATCGGAGCTCGAGCTCTTTACACTGCCACCGACACAGACCACTATAGAGAGCGCGCAGTGGGTACACTACAAGCCCATCTCATCGCTGACCGATGACTCGCCCATTGAATTTGTCGTGCCGGGTAACGGCGACGAGTACCTCGATCTAGCACACACCATGCTGAGTTTACGCGTACAGCTACGATCCAAGGATGCGTCAGCCCCTGACGCTCTGAGAAAAGCAGCCCCTGTTAACAATCTGCTACACTCGCTGTTCAATCAGGTGGACGTGTTTCTTAATCAGAAACTCGTATCACCGCCTAATAACGCGTACGCCTACAGGGCCTACATAGAGACGCTATTAAATTATGGGCCAGCCGCTAAGGGGTCCCACCTCTCGAGCGTGCTCTGGTACGACGACACGCCCGGTCATATGGACGATACAGCGAGCAAGAATATGGGGCTCGTGAATAGGCAGGCGTTCGTCGGTAAAGACAGGACGGTCGATCTGATTGGTCATTTACACTGCGATGTGTTTAACCAGGAAAAATTTTTATTAAATGGTGTTGAGCTCCGTTTACGCCTCGTACGCACGAGAGACGGTTTCTCCCTCATGGATCCAAAGAGCGAGTGTTCTTTACATATAACGGAGGCCACGCTCCTCGTTAGACGCGCCAAAATAAGCCCCGGTATTCTAATTGCTCATTCTAAAATGCTATCAAAGACAACTGCAAAGTATCCGCTTACGCGTGTAGAGGTCAAGGCGCTGACGATGCATGCCGGCTTGCACGGTGGTACTATGGACAACGTGATTCTCGGCCAATTACCTAAGCGTATTATAATAGGCTTCGTCGATAACAAGGCCTTCAATGGCAACTATCAACTCAACCCGTTCAATTTTAAAAACTATCGTATTAATTTCTTATCGCTGTACGTCGACGGTGTTCAAGTACCCTCGAAAGCACTGCAGACAGATTTCGGTAAAGCCGGTCTTTACGTGGACGCGTATCATACCCTCTTCAGTGGCACGGGTATACACTTCCTCAACGAGGGTAATTCGATATCTAGGAGTGCTTACGCAGACGGCTACTGCCTGTTCGTTTTCGATCTTACACCCGATCTCTCGGCAAATAGCAACACCCACTGGAACCTGATCAAGCACGGTAGTGTACGAATTGAGGTACGCTTCGACGATCCGCTGGCCACCACCGTGAACTGTATCGTATACGCCGAGTACGATAACGTTCTGGAGATCGACGCCTCGCGTCAGATCGTCGTAGATTACGGCGGCTAAACAATCGACGAAAATACATAGGTCAGCAATTTGGGGTATGCGTCATCGTCTTTTTTGTGCACTCGGTATCGCCTGTGATCGGCAGCATCGCCGTTAGTTTCTCGTTGAACGCCTTCGAGTTAGCACCGCAGCGATGGATTTCGTGATCGAGATTGAGTACTTCAAAGACTCCGAGGGACGTCTGGCGCCGAAGGAGATCGGCGTCGTGGCTGTGGAAAGAAAATACATAGGCCACTGGATCGTTTCACCGCCCTGCGATTTCAACGAATTACCACCGGCGATCAGAAGTGAGAACAACACCATGACCCGCTATCGACACGGTCTAGAGTGGTTCGACGGTGGTGTGACGTACAAACAGCTATACAACAATCTCCGAAATATTGCCGGTATTTCGCGGAGCATATACACGCGGGGTCCGGAGAGCGTACTTTTTCTGCAGACCGTTATGGCAAGGGAAGTTATAAATTTGGATAAAACCCCCGATAACTCACCATACGAGGACTTCCCACCGAATCGTGACCATTACGAGTGTATCGTTCACGCCTGTAAGGAGAGCCGGGGATCGTTCACCTGCGCTCTGAACAACGCATTGCGTCTTGAATTCTGGCTTCGAAATAACGGACCGCATATATGAACACGCTAGACCTTTACCTTGGCCTTCGCGGTATATCGGAGCATACGACGGGTGTCTACGCAGCTGATAGAATACCCCGAAGCTGGTCGAAACCCGCTGCGATTATCGCCAACACGGACGATCATACGAAGCCAGGAGCACATTGGGTTGCCATGTACGTGGACGCTGACGGAGACGGCTACTACTTTGACAGCTACGGATTACCACCGCTGAATCATCACCACGCATCGAGACTCCGACGGAACTGTCGATCCTTCCGATGGAACACCCAGCAGCTTCAGAGCGAGACGTCAACGGTGTGCGGCCAATTCTGTATGATGTTTCTACACTACCTCTCCTCAGGCTTCGGGATGGATGCCTTCCAAAATGTGTTTAGTGCTGATTTGCGGAAAAACGATAGAATTGCCCGAAAGTACTACGACGCTTTTGTGCGAAAGAAGCGTTTGGCGGATCGCCAGTATGCGCACGATAATAAGATCTATGGTGGCGGTGGCGGTGGTAGGATACAATATTCCCGGTGTAAATCTGGATACACGTGTTAAGACCTGTTTTATGAAAAGGTGCGTGGTCTGGGCATTTAATTATATAAATTAAAGATATAATTTTGCTAATTTTTTTTTTTATTATAAGCGTCGTTATAGCGTCATATAATAGTAACAGTAATAATGGTGTATAAGTAATAATATAATAATAATAAGTATGTAAGTAAAAAGTATAATAATAATAATAAATGTATGTAACGTATGTAAGCCTAGTTTTTTTGTACAGCCTGTAACCATCTTTTTCCCCACCATGGCCCTTATTTTTTGCATAGTTGCACATAAGAGATATCCGTAGTAGGGGTTTACGCTGGCCGAGATTTCATAGGGCTGGTCAAGACAGTGGTACCCCCTCTACGCCAGCCGTATTTGCGCATCCTTCGCTACATTGAGCGAAAGAAGGGTACCATCATTCCAGAAGCAGCTACGTTGTATGTGGCGGGTTCATCCCGAGTAAAATATTAGGGGTTGGATATCCACCCATTGATAGTTAAAAAAAATAAATGGCAATGCATACGATGCCTCTATATTATAAGGTACATTATTTACAAAAAAACAACTGTGTTCTACTTCACCATGGTACCCTCTTAGGGTAATTAAAAAGTTACCGACCGGCGGTCAATGCATAATTACCGACCGTGGTACGCCCCCCTGGGGTCATGCAACGCTGCTACTAAGTTTTGGGCCTTAGGACCAGGGCCGCGTGGTAAGGGAAGTGCCGCGTAGTGTGGCGGTGGGGAGAACAGCCCACATGGGCGAGGGGGTGGCGCCGTAGTGCGGTGCGGGGGACACAGCGCGGCGCGCTCCATGACTCATAGGGGACAGTGGTGGGGGTTTGTTGTGACGGCCAATAGTGGCCTGTAACTACTATCGTTTACTCAACTGCTTACTATTGTCGTTTCGCTTACTTTACATATAAGCAGAATAATATGAAGATACATACCAGTTAAGAACTTTCGCGTCACCCTTCTCCACGTGGACGAACAATTACAGACAGAGATAATGCTCATTTCCATATTTGCTTCTCAAGATTATTGATTCCAGGTAATGAAGTGAGTATTTTCTCATAGTAAATCTTATTGAGTTTACACTGGGCGCTGGAACTGAAGGTTGCAAATAAAAAACTATTTATAAGATTATAAGAACCAGCGGCAGTAGTAACAGCAATAGCAGACCCCTCAGCGAGAGAGTACCCGCAATCGCTCAAGTCGCCGGTCGCCGGTCGCGCGGCACGACCGGGCGTTTAAAATAATAGTCGATTCTGTCATAGATAAAATTTTAAAAAATATATATAAACTTAAAATAAAGTTTGGGCAATCTAGAAAGGTTAAAAGAGAGGAACCTTGAACAATTTTTGTAGTAAAATGAAAAAAAAAGAAGATGAAAAAAGAAAAGGTTATTGATTCAGCCACGATGCTCGTTTAATTCTAAATTAAATTTTCTATAGATATTTATCTATGATATTTCAAAATTTCTCTTTGAACTGTTCTCGGTCGTTTCATTTACCAACGAATTTCGCCATTCATTTTTTAAGTTTCATTTTCGGCATGATAAGAGGTAAAGAGTGAAAACCAATATTTCTATGCATTTTTTATAACTTTGAAATTTATTTGAATATACACATTTGTTTGCGCATTACGTCCATACAAATGTTTAGGGTACGGTTGGACGGAATACCTTGCTACCCCGCCTGTTTGTCAAGAACGGTTTGTGAGGGGCGGCAACTTTTTCCCCACCACCGAGCAATCAATTCATTTTCGCTGACTGCAATATCGGCTGGAACGATTATCATGACCCGCGCGGCTACGCGAAATCTGTAACATCGACAGAGGCGATGATCACGAAATCCTACTCCCGGACTCGCCGCTACGATTTAGCGCCATGCTTTTGGTATCGCCTAAAATCGGAGCGTTGTGCATCTCCCCACTCATCTCTGCAGCAGATTTCGAATTGTGTTTTCCACTGTGAATAACTATGCAAATAGACCCCGAGTAGGAAACGGTCTCTGGCTGCTCTCTTCCGTTTGGTTCGATAATGATTCCAACATACACCGACGGTATCAATTTGTGCCTATCAGCAACGACCCAATCATGATCGCGCAATCGTATTTTGTATTCTAAATGCATTATCAATGGCGCTTACGCTTTTGCAGTTATGATTCTAATAGGAACGCGGCATTTGTCATCTTATAATATGAAAAAAAAACTTTCCAAAGTCCTAATATCGAAGCTATAGTTTTCAAAGATCGAATAGTTGATGTACAAAAAGGCACATCTGAATGATTTACATGCAAATCATTCTGCGCTCTGCAAACTTGATCAGTATATTTTTTACATGTTTTCCGCCGTCTATTGTTTGAGAGCTTCGAGGTAGAAGTCGTATGTATACTCCCAGGCGACTGATTGAAGTAACAGATTTTTGAAATTCCTTATAAAGTTCGTTCAAAGTTCTATAGCTTCGAATTAAGTCACTTCACCATTTGTCATCAGCTGCGCCTCCAAAAATCCCTATGTTTGTAAATAGTCTCTAATAGGTCTTGGTCTCCCATCAGTGTCTCTGATATTTAGGTATGTCTTGTACTCAGGATTTTTCTCGATAATTGCCTGTAATTTAACTTTTTTCTTTTCTCTTTACTTTTGTTACCGATCTACATCTGAAATTTTTCTCCTCAAACACTGTTTCTCTTCCTATAATTTGACTTGCGTTTTGGTTTATTTTGAAACAATGATCTCGTTGCTCAGTCCAAAGTCCATCGATCGCATTCCTCAAGCTCGTTATTTGCGATTCGAGGCTGATATTTTTTTTTTGAGAAAGAATTTGAGACGGTTTTTGCCGAATATCTTCTCGAACAAATCGTCACCTGTCCCTGTCTTTGTACTTTGTGTACTGGCTGTGTCATGTAGCAGGTTGTTCTCTATATCTAAGTGTAACTTATTTGGAAGTGAATTTGTCGATCGACAGCATTGATCGATGTTTGTCTCACGGTGAGAATTACTGAAAAAAACAGTTTTAATGAAAAAATTGCAGTAACCCTGCTTTCTTTGCCGTTGCTTTTCTAAGTAATCTTTTGGTCGAATCAACGTTTTCATTTTGTCTTTTCTATTTTTCTTTCAAGCTGGCTCACGCGCTGTTCGATTGTTGTTGGGCAAGTAGCTTCGATTTGTCGAGATAAGCTTTGCTGTAAGCTTCGAAAAGCTTCTTGTGCAATTGCTCACGGTTTGATGACATCCTGGAATTTTAAACCTAGAATATCTGTCAACACATGAATTTCACGGATTCATAATATATGTACTATGATTTTCTCACCTTATAACAAAATAATATTGCTGGATCATGAAAAGATTGCGGGATATACAATCTAGATAAACAGAGATATACATCTTGGAATTTCGCAATACTCACAATGCATAAGAGTTATAGAATTCCTGAACAAACGTTAACCACGCGTAGAACGCAGCCCTCTAGCGGCGTTAAAATGGATTACCGACGCCAGTAGTACAGCAACGTACACACGGCGCGGGATTTTTAATCAAATTACTAAGAAGCCATTGCGATTGGGAACCTTCTACCCTCAGATATCCTCCCCCCCCCCCCCCGCTAATTGTCCCATTAAGTCAAATAACGGAAATATTTGAAGACCTTCGAAGGTCACTCGACAATGCTACACCGTGACAGTCGCTGGCGCTCAAGTACTGTTTTGCAAAGTTATTTAGGGCCGGTAAGCTCTCCCTTATCTCCTGCTCTCTTGTCTACCAGATCGTCCCTCCTTCCCCGACTCCCCGTTCCGTTGTGACACTGAGAGCTACTACGTGAGCTACTCAGTGTTCTTGTTTTGAGATTTAATCTACCCTATTATTACGTATTTTGAGTTTATTATATTTTGAGCTGTGTTTCGAGTTCTGTAACTTTTTAGTATGCTTTCTTTTCTGCTTTTATTTTATATCGGAAATCTTACTATTTAATTATAATTCAGTGCAGTCTACCCCGTGTTCCCTTATTTCAACAAATCCGTCCCTCCAGGTGTTCGAGTTAGATTTCTTGCGACTGACCCCGCGTCCTGAGTTCGATAGAGCCCACGAATAGGTCACAAACTATAAGAAAATCTTCGAAATAACAAGCGAATTAAAAAATAATCTCCAGAGAAAACAAAGCACACTTGAATACAAGCATATCCACAAGCCTGATACACTGTAGTCAATTGAGCGGCCGGATTTCATAACAGGCTCAACGCTTGGACTCAGTCCCCTCAATAGCGCCATACGTTTCGAACGCGGAAATTTTACCGTAAATTTCCAAAGTTGAAATTTCCTTATACAAAAAATACCAGCGTGTCCAGCTCGATGGGGTGCATATTTTTTACATTGGAATATATATAGCTAGGACTGTTAGTTTTCTTTGAAAAAATTAAACTCTTGTTATTTCGACGATTATGAAAATCAATATTTTTTTATATTCAACTCGCGACCATTTCGTTAATAATTGATCGATCGCTTTGATTCTTTTTTCTTCAAGCAGAAGATACTCTAGCGATGACGACAGTATCGTTACATGATCGGAAAAGCATTTTTTTATTGCCAATTATTTACTTCTCATCTCGCTTCGCTGACAATTCAATCTCAAAACTTCGATCGAAAAATCGTAGCGACGAAGTTTTTCGAAACATAAATTGCACATATATTCATGTGCGTCAAGACCTCAGGAAGATTTTTGGAAAGTTTCAGTTGAGAAAATTGAGAATTGAAGCTTCTACGATTAATTGTTAAGAATCGCGCTCAAACGCGAGAGCGACACTCGATGCGCGCCGTGTAGTTGGCGTCTGGTGAGGGTGCGAAAGAGATGGACGCTCACCGACTTTGTAGCAGAGTGACAAAGACGAAAGATGCGTCACTTGTTTTCTTCAACAAATGTAAAAATTTATCAATTTTTAATAAATTTTCTTACAATTTTGTTTCCTGTAATAAAGGATTATTGGTAAAACAGTGCATTAGAGCTATGGTTAATCAAAAAACGTTAGAATATTACAGTTTCTTCATTGCACTGAAGAATGAGTTTGTAAAATATAGTTCATCAAAGGGATTGTTGAAAAAAATGTTAACTTTTTTTTTTCGGCGAATAAAAAAATTAATTTCTTTTCAATACTGAACCACTCTTTGGGCTGTATCAGGATACCTTAAAGAGATTCACAGGAGTGTTAGAATATTTCTGGAAATTTATTAACATTTACAACTAGGATATGCACCCAGGAAAGGCTTACCAGAGGGTTTTTGAGATAATGAGGACCTGGGTTTGTTCAGTTTTTTTGTTTTCACCTCTCCCTTAGTCAATAGGAGAAGGATGTGAAGCAGGATCATTCTTTGGACTGTATCATGATATCTTAAGAAGATTCCTTCTTAACTCCCTGGAAGTGGAAAATATTCCTACTCAACTTCCTGGAAGTCTAAGGTATTCCTCCTCAACTCCTTGAAGTGGAAGTTATTCTTTCTCAAGATACCTGGATATGAATGATGAAACTTTTAGGAATCCGCAAGCATTTTTATGACTTATTACAATTTAAATCTCTTAAGTATCAGAATATTTTATTTTCTAACTAGAATGGAGTTTCTAAGATTTTGTAGAGTTTTTTGGCAATGCAAATAATATGCCATGTTAATACATGTTTTCCGTGCACACCTACGTAGTACTGTTTTGTAAGAAAGTTATCCTATCGTTTCTATAGTAATAGCAATTGTTTAACGACGCCGCTATTATAACAATTCAGTATCGTTCAGTAAGCTGTATTATCAATTTCACAGCCAGTGAATTTATTATTGTGACCTTTATTTCTCTGTATTTTCATTCGTGTTTTTTTCAGTTAATTTGCTTTTTATTAGTTCAGTTTTTGAGTTTTTTTATTTATTGTTGCTTGTGTTGTGCATTTTGCGATTTGTGTTGGTGGAACATGAGGTTCGCGGAAGAACAGAGAGCATAGTTGCTGGTATATTATGACCAAGCAAATAAGAATGCATAGGAAGCTGCCCGGATGTTTAATACACGACACCCGAATAGACAGGCAAGTCATACATTGAAGGCATTGAATGTCATTGTGGAAAATCTGCATCATTTCATCACGATGGTGGGTCGCTGTATTGGGATATCGCAGTCAAGCAGTCATCCTCCATTGACATTCATTCCACCCATACAAATATCAAACACATAAAGAATTGCTGTTAATAGATCCGGAGGAGCGTGTTAAATTCTGGGAGCAAGTAATGGGGATGTGGAATTCTGATGAAGATTTCTCTAAGAGAATATGCTTCTCAGACGAGAGCACATTTATGCTGCACGGTGAGCAGAAGCGGCAAAATAGTTATACATGGGCGTAGGCAAATCCTCACGCGACTAGGGAGGCTCATTCCCAATACCCTAGAAAACTGTATGTGTGGGCTGGTATAATGGGTAAAAACTTGTTGGGTCCATTTTTCGTCGATGGGATCCTCAATAGTCAGACATACGTGAGTCTGTTGAGGGAGAAAATCGTGCATGAAATAAAACATCTAAGGTCGGAGGAAGATGTAATATTTCATCATGATGGAGCGCCAACTCACTATTCAGTGCAGATGAGGTAGTACCTCAACGAGGAATTCCCCAACAGGTGGATTAGGCGAGGTTCTTTCTTGATTAAGTGACCACCAAGACCCCACCCCAGACCTTACGCTACTGGATTTCTTTTTATGGGGCAATTTGAAATCAAAAGTGTACGCCTCACAGTGCGTGAATATCACAGAATTGAAGGAGAAAATACAAAGGGAGTATGCGGCTATAACTCCAACTCAATTGCAATTGCAGGAAGTGAACAAAAGTTTTGAGAGCCGCGTACGATACTGCCAACAGGTGGCTGGAGGCCTCATCGAGCAGTTCTTGGAATTTCGCCACCCTGATAGCTGTGACCATCATAAAACGTCCGAAATTCTAAATTAATAACTAAGTATTAGCCATCAAGACAATTCCTGGGTTCCACCTGAAAATCCAATAGAGTCTCCAAGAAAATTCCTGCGTTCCACCTGAAAATCCAACACAGCCTTCAAGAAAATTCCTGTTTTCCACCTGAAAATCCGATAAATGAAAATTCCTAGATTCCACCTGCGAAATATAATACTAATAAAGTCCAGAGACAGAGCCTGCCTCACCTTCTTCTGCCATCAACTAAGGGAGAGGTGAAGATAAGAAAAAATTGAACAAACCTGAAAACCCATTCCGGCAGTCAAATCCGTGAATCCAGTATTTGGACTCACAATACAGTCCAGAGAGTGATTCTGCTTCACCTCCTTCTACGATTCACTAAGAAGTTTTAGAAGTACTTAAAAGTCTTCTATTTTTGATGCGCAAGATTGATTTTACTGTTACTATGATTCGCCTAATGACAAAAAGTGATTTATTTATATGAATTTTTTTTGCTATAAAAACATTTCGACTAATTGATTTTTAAATATTTTACAGCATTGCATTGCAGAATTGCAGTCGTAATCATTACTTGGAAAGTGAAATTGTGAATATTTTAAACTTTACATTGTTTTAATTGCAATCTATTAAAAAATAAATCTTAACTAATATTACATTTTGTCAGTACAATATTAATTACTTATTCCAGTAACCTGACTATTGAAATATTTCAAATTCAAAAACTTAGCTTATTGCTATGCGAACTGTCAGTATGCGATTATGTGAATCGACCACGGTCACATGTGCCTAGCTATCATTTTTTGAAGAGACCACATTGCCGTGTCGGCCACATACGGCCAACTTCTGCTGGTGCGTTTCTACTGACTAAGGCCCTTACTCATACCTCTCTTTTAGCATTAAGAGACGTCTATTAGTCGTTAAAAGACAGCAGATAAAAGAGACCTTACTCATACCTCTCTCGTAAGTCGCTATTATAGAAAAATCCCTAAAAGTCGCTATAAGAGACGTCTATTAGAGACGTTTCCTACTCATACCTCTTTTTAAGTTTCTCTTGAGGCACTTTTAAGCAAATAGAGAGTGCTAATTCTGTAATAGCGGCCAAGGGCATTATTATATCGCTATTACCAGCTGTCAAAATCAGTAAAAATGGAGTCCGTCGACGATCTAGACCACATTGCCGATGTGCGCGAAGTGAATGCGATGCGACAAAATTATCCGAAAGTTTTTCGTGATCGAATAGATCCATTTCAACTGTATAATGATCGTGAATTTTGTGACCAGTACGGCTTATCCAAGGACTGCGTACGTTTCGTCGTTGGATTGGTGCAAGAGAGGTTAGAGTTTCCGACCGGCCGTATAACTGACTGCTCACCAACGCTCCAACTCCTCATCGGTCTAAGATACTATGCGAAAGGATGTTACCAAACCGAAATAGGTGAGTTATTTGATCTGAAATTGTTGCATGCAAGAAACAAATCCAATAAACACAAGAATAGGCCAGCCATGGGTTCTTACCGAACCAATCGACTGGTTAAATTACTGGGCAGTCATTAAAGATTGAAGACCACACAGTTGACTACTCTTGAATATTAATTAAATGTTTTATTATTCCTATTTTTCCTAACTCAGCTTATATTTGTAGGGGATCTCCATGGCGTTTCGTAACAGACAGTATCAAGTATAGTACATTCCGTCTCAGAAGCAATTGTAGGATTACTTCCTCACTTTATTGCATTTCCTCAAAGCAATTCAGATAGACTTATATAATTTGACACAATTCACTCAAGCTGTGGGCTGCATTTATTGTACGCATGTACCAATCAAGAGCCATGGCTGGGAAGTATCACAATGGTATATCAATCGGAAAGGCTACTAGTCGTTGAATGTGCAAATAGTGTGCGATGCTCAGAGACGTATCCTTGATATTGTTGCTCTATGGCGAGGCAGTGTACACGACGCTCGCATATGGGATAGCTGCTCCCTCAAGTATAAGTTCAAGGTAAATAAAATACAATCTAATAACAATGAGCGTTCTCATTGTACATTTTCATAAAATAATTTTCTGTTTGCAGAGTTCCAAAATGAAGGGGGTTTGTTTGGAGATTCCGGGTATTCATGTAAATCCTACATTCTAACACCATTTTTAAGACCTTGAGCCCCTGCTGAGGAGTGCTACAACCCATGTGAGAACCCGGAACGTCATGGAACGTTGCTTTGGAGAGTGGAAGGGCATGTTTCGTGCCCTGAGGAACGGCATGCAGATTTCTCTACCGATAGCGAGGACAGCTATTGTTGCAATGACTGTCGTTAATAATGTTCGCAACGAGTTTAGTGACACCAATGCATATAGTAGAATCATTTTCAATATTTTAGAAGTAGATATAATAGAAATATTGTTCGTGTATTTGATATGAATCTTTTTTTAGATCCAGAAGACGATGAAGAGCAGCCAGCGGAAGAGCATGTCAGCGAAACTACAGAGGAAACATCCACATTGGTTGCTGCCAAACTCTTCCGTCAGCAGTTTGTGGAGCGTTACTTGACGTGAGGCCCGACTCTAACCTCATCCTGCTTCCAAACCAGCGACGATTCGAATGAAGTTTTGTAGCGGTCCTTCATTCCTCAATTTGATCTGGAAAAATTATCAAAGAATTTTGTCGCATCGCATTCACTTCACAATATATGGATTTAAATCGAAAACAATTGTTATTTCATTTTAACCTTTTTTTATTTCAATTTATTTCATAATTTATTATTATTATAACAGTATATATTATGACGTAACGAAGCATTAATTTCTTTATTTTTAGTATGAGCGCAAGCCCATTATTTTTATTTTGATTATACATATAACTCCCGAAGATGGAATCAGCCAGGTATCTATGAGCTTAGAGCATTCTGAGGGAAAACAAACCAAAAACCAAAACATTGTAAGTCCGTTTAAACTTTGCGCGGGAAGATATTTTAAATCACCCGAAGTAGATAATAGATGCGTGTCTCATAGATGGGACTACGCAAAAATGCAAAAAATTCCAGTTCTGTAGTAACGTACGCTCCACGAATACATATAAAAGCCCAGTGAAACAGCGACAATCTTTCATTCAATTACTACACCTCTTACGGTGAAGCTCGAGAGAGAAGTGCAGGATTTAAAAAAGGAAAAAGTAAAGCAGTACTGATCCTCTCTGGACAGTGTGGAAGGGTTCGTTGGAGTCATAACGCCTCCAAACGATACCCACCAGCTAAAATAGCGACGAGAGGAATAGAAAGGGTTTCGGGCATTGGAAAAATCACCCGACTACCTCGTTTCTCAAGTCTCCCATACCATACTACCTACAGATATCTTGTCAGCGGGTGGATAGCACCACCATTAGCTTTACACGGCCTCCTGATCCAAAAAGCCACTGAATCACGGGACGACACTGCCTGACAACATAACGTTGCCACGCCATACTAAATCCCTTCCTAAAAGTGGGATTGGTGGCCAATATTGCATTGGGAACTGTATCTCCTCCAAATACTGACTGTACGACATTTGTGGATACTATTACCCTAGCTTAACTACATGCCCAACAGGAACCATACCTTAGATCAATCAGAACGACCACTGGCAAACCACATGGCGCGTCAAGCCATATGATCGGTTCGATAAATCTATGATCCACACCCCCTCGAGGAACAAGGTTAAAATCAGAGATTGAATAAAACAAGCGCTCTCGAACTTAACTCAGCGGTAGCGTAAATAATCATTTGTAGCAAAATAGATCCCCCAAAAAACACTTACGTGTAAAAAATTACGCCAGGTGGAGGAGTGCTGTGAATTCCTCAAACAAGAAGTATTGAAATCATATTATTAATGACAAGTACATAAGTCACTACATATTTGTCTATTATAAGATCTAGCACTAACCCAACATTTTAATTGTATTTTCAAAATTTCATATAACGTTTTCACTACTGTTTTACATTATTACTGCTTCTCGTAGTTGATTATGATTTAATGGTTATTTAATAATTAATAAAACTTTAGCCGATTCCTTATCGAGTACTACTTGGCGAGTCCGTGCCAGGAATTCCAAAGTACTTACTTTGAACGTACTATAATAATAGTACTCTAATACCATATGTTTGTTATTAAGGTTTTACCGTGATTATTATTGACGAGTTATTGTTAATATGCTCTATATAGAAAGTTGACATTGGTTTTGAGTTTAATGACTGGCATAATGAATGCAAATTTATATCGAGAAATGCACGGACCCGCCAGGTAGTACTCGATAAGGAATCAGCTAAAATTTTATTAATTATTAAATGACCATTAAGTCATAATCAACTACGGGAAGCAGTAGTAACGTAAAAGAGTAGTGAAAACGTTATAAGAAATTTTGAAAATACAATTAAAATGATGGGCCAGTGCAAGATCATATAATAGGCAAACATGTAGTGACTTATGTACTTGGCTTCAATAATCTGATATCAATACTTTTTATTAGAGGAATACACAGCACTCCTGTACTTGGCGTAGTTTTTTACACGTAAGTGTTTTTTTTGGGAGAAATGACAAGTTTTTGTTGTTCAACGGGACATAGAAGCTCTAACCACTGAAATCTATATTTTCACAGATATAAAATGTTAATGCATTATGATGTCGGTAATCAGAAACATATATCGCGTTGTCGAAAATGTTTAATGGCATATAAATTTAATTTATAAGCCCCTTTTTTTTAGAAGTGCATAAACATTGTGACGAAAATTCTTTCCTCGAATTATGACCGAATTCAACTACTCGAGCCGTTCGTAGCAAAACAGCTGATTTTCCGTCGACAAATTATAAACCCCTATCCCCCTGGAATACGATACCGAAAAAGACCGATTGGGCGCCAGACGCACCTTTGCGTCACGAGACAAAATCTGCAAAATAATTCCAGAAGGGACGGAGAAAGTGCCACCGACCAGCACAGATAATTCGCGAGATGGTAGAGGGGCAGGGATCACCGAGGTGTTGGTAGGGAATTGATTAGGAGAATGAGAACCTCGGAATAGAAAACAGTAACAGGTGTCCTTTTATTTAGGACGATTGAGAATTTCAGCAATTAACCAATAACAATTTCGAAACAAGTCAAATAAAGATAACTAATAAAAATTTAGGCAAATCAAACGAAATCTAAAATAATTCTTTTACGAAACTTTTGGATACGATACGTGAACTCCCGTGAAGCGGGACACACGCGACGCTACGTGAAATCTCGGGAAGCGAGACAAACTCGATACACTACACGCGTTCTCGTGAAGCGAGAACTCGCGGATTCTTTCTGTTAGGTCTCCAGGGTCACGAGACTTTTGCGCTAAGAAAATATTACAAAATCAAGAAATAATAGTTCAACAGAGAAATTTAGGCGATACACGGAATCTTTTCCACGTTAGCGATACTGAAATCATCCATAGGCGGAGGCCCTGGGGATAAACGCGAACGCGAAAACGATAGGAAAGTTAGCTGTATGGAAAAGATTTCGTGACTCGTTACAAGATGCTTACCGGTACTATTGAAACTATTGACGATACAAAATTCGCACCCGACCACGATGATAACTCAGACAAGAATGTTCGACAAGTCAAATTCACTGTAGGGCTGGGACTCGCGGCCCTACCAGCAATCAAAAGTAGTGCCCTTAGATAGCCAATTAGATCCTCGGGAGGATTTACAATACTCGTATTACTACGCTGTTACAAAAGTCATGCCGTTGGAATATTCCTCGATAAAAACACACGATATGGTACTCGAGTGACATCTGTGGCTCAATCGCCTTACCCCTACGAGACGGACTTCGATAATATTCGATAGATGCCGGAGCCTTCCTTTGAGAAACAATACATAGTACTCGGAAGGACGGCGTAAAATAAAAGTTCCGATCGCGGACTAAACGCAACACTTTGACGTCCTGGTCGTAAGTTCGCTAGCCACGCGGAACATAGTCACAGCCTCGCTGTCGTAGCTCGGGGTGTCCAGTGGCCTCTGGCGGCGATGAGATTCCGGCCCTGTCCTCGACGATAGTGGCTGAGATCCTGATGACTTCGGTAGGTCTGGTCGTTTCTGCCTCCTATAGCAAGCCAGTTACGGTGCCTCCACGCAGGGGCCCGTGGATCATGCAGCACGAGGAGTCTCGCGGAACTCGGGACCTCCTCGTCCTCGTTACTAGTCCCATTGCTGGGGAACATCGGTATTGACGATATAAACTGCTAGGTAGGATGGAGTCCATGGCGCTGTCCTTTTGGGTTGACCCTCCGTCCTCTTTGTCGGGTAGGGTCCCTTATAGGGTGGAGTCGTCAGGTCGACACGGCAGCTCTCCACGTTCCTCGGCATACAATCTGCTTATCCTTCTTCGTTGGCTTCCAGCTGTCCGGATGGCTCGGTTCCGGCGAAGTGGTCGTGACGTATGAAATATTGGTATACGAAAATATTAACTTAATGTTCCCTAATGCCTATGACCCTGGAGCTCCTGGCCGGTTGCGTAACATTTTATTGGAAAGAGGGACGTAAATGCGTCCCGAAATTGAAAAACGAAAGTAACCAATCCGGGACCTTTATGACGTCCAAAAATAACGTCACAACATATATACAAATTTAAAAAAAAATGTAATCTTCAATGCATATAACCGTCGTTAATGGTGTCCAGCTTGATGAAGCCGTGTGGTAAACGTAAGAGAGGAGAGTGTGCTGGATTATTTACGTACCTCAGGCCGTGCGAACAACAGAGAGGATACTATAGTTTGAGCGAAGCGTCAAAGCGGCACTCGTTGCACACTTTTCTGGACTTCTACGTCCGACACCTAGACACAAGAAACTACGGAGCGGAACGCCTGAACACCCTGAACTTCCACGTCTGACACCTAGACACAAGAAACTACGGAGTGGAACACCTGGACACCCTGGACTTCCACATCCAGTACCGAGATACAAGAAACTACGGAGCGGAACACCTGGACACCCTGGACTTTTATATGTGACACCTAGATACGGGAAACTACGGAATGGAACACCTAGACACCCTAGACTTCCACATCCAGTACCTAGATACAAGAAACTACGGAGCGAAACACCTGAACACCCTGAACTTCCACGTCTGACACCTAGATACAAGAAACTACGGAGAGGAACACTTGGATATCCTGTATCTCTAAAAATTGTCACCTAAAATATGAGGAACTATGTTGAAGAACACATATACATACACCCATACACGCGCTCCACATGAAAGCCTTAATAATTCTGTACTATTGTGAAAGCAGCCTTATATTAACTGGAAATTCGGTATGAACGGTAGCTTCACGTGTAAAGTGTATTTGATTGTGTTGTGTATTCGTAAATTACTACCATCATACAGAGTACAAATAGGTAAAGAAGGCACAGCAGTCAGCGCCATCTGTCGTGTAAAAAATGCGATGGACGTGCGAAGACGACGACGACGACGACGATGACGACGACGACGGAACTGAAATAAAATCATCTCGCTCGCCATCTCAATACGCCCTGATCTCGTATACTAATCGTATTGAACGTGGTGGCAATCAATTCAGGACCCTCAATTCCTATAGTGAATGTATCAATAACTTTTTCTCATGTATAGCGGTTAATAAGATATTTCGTTCCAAACACAGGTATAAGAGTTGACTCGAGTAAAGAGTCTCTACGAGCTGTGCCCTGTACAGCCGGTTGCCTGTACTTGGCGCGAGACTCGACCGAGTCTCTTAATTCTCATGTTCGACTACGGTCCCATCGACAGCTCCAATAAGCCATCACCCATACTGGAAAATGCGTTGAAAAGTAAACAATTGAAAATGACCGCAGCGGAAATGCTATGCTTCGTAAAACTCTTCGGAGTAATCATTGGCGATCTTGTTTCCGCGACAAACCCCTTCTGGCATTTATATATTCTTTTGCGACAGATACTCGAGATTGCGCTCGCGTGAAAATTGTCAAAAGATATGGTACCTTTGTTGGAAATGTTAATTGCTGAATATCACCAAATCTATATTGAATTAACTGCAGAGACTCTGAAACCAAAGCATCATATCTTTCTACATGCTCCTCGGATAATTTTCCAAAGTGGTCCACTCGCGAATATCGTCTATACGCTTTGAGTCAAAACATGGCGATTTAACTGGTCCAGCTTCCGTAAATTTGTCACGAATCAACATTTGCTACTCTTTAGCTGTCAAACATCAACTTTCGATGTGTTACAGACTTTTAGCGAATGAAAGCATTTTGCCTCGTATGGTTGTCGGCTCTGGCCATGTTGTCGAATTAGAGAAAACTTTGCATTTTTACGATGTGGTTCCTCCTGAGATTCGGAATAGTGGTGAGTGTTTTTTTGGCTAATTGGGTCGAATATAACGGCACTAAATTTAAACTTCGGATGGCCTTGATTATTGGCGCTGAAGATTTATCTCCCACATTCGGTGAAATAATTAAGATTTTAGTTTTTCATGGCGTACAAAATTGTCCAGTCTTTATTTGTACTGCTTTTCTTACTTTAGGTTTAAGCGACCATGTCTTAGGTTACCAAATTGAGTCGACTGATGAATCCGTCTGCGTAAAGGCAACTGACTTACTCGACCCACTACCAGTTTATGCGCATACAACAGCTAGTGGCGAAAAATATATAATATTACGTCATAGTATTTAAGATATCCATGTATACGTACATTGTGTTGTAACTTTATGTAATGCATCTGTGATAATATTGAATATGTTTCGTTCAAATGCCATAAAAAATTAATACTGTTTACCTTTAATAATTATCTATGATTCGCTGCCAAAGTATAGATTTTTAATAATGAAGCCCGTATCCATTGGATGCTGCCCCAACAATCGTTATTTGCTATCCTAGCAAATCATTGGTAAGGGAGCACATCATTTTCTATGCTGCTGCAGCAAATGTTATTTGCTTCCCTAGAAAACCGTTGCTAAGGGATGCAAAATTTCTAGTATGATGTTGCAGCAAATAATATTTGCTTCTCTAGCAAATATTGCAATAACAAATATTTTTTGTAACGACAACAATTGTATTTGCTGTCACTATGTTAAAGTAGTATAGCTGGGAGAGTTCTGGATACAGATTCCTGCACCGACATAATACCGACACTCCAGAGCCTTCGAAGGTGGGTGTCCGTGCTAAGTTGCCGTCGTGAGCTCTACGATTTCCGGAAGTGACGTCATCAGGACCCCTCGATTCCAAGAATTTTGGCTCGATTCCGTAAATTTTGCGTCACATTCCAGGAATGTTGCGTTCGATTCTAGTAATTACGCACGATCGAGAACCTTCTAGAACATTCTAGAACATTCTGGAAGCTTCGACGGTTCGTGTCCGTGCTAAGTCGAGAATGATCGCTCCCAGAGCCGGCGGTCCTCTCGGGTGACGTTTTGAGACAGCCCCTTGCCCCCCACCCCGGAAAGCCTTCCAGAAGCTTCCGTACACGTTCGTGCAGGTTTCGGACGGCAGCCCTCAACCCGTTTGACCTCGAACGTTAGCTCGCAGAATTGCGCAGCATCGCTGATGCACTCCTGCAGTAATTTTCCAGAACTTTTGTCCCTAACTTCATCGCCCAGACTAGTGCGTAGCATCGGTGAATCAGAGACAGAGAAACGAGCGGCATCCCCTTTGAGCGCAGTGCCGAAAAGCGACTTTTGCGTCGAGGTTGATTCCAGGAAAAACGACATCATGCAGGTATCGGACGACAGGCGTTATCTCGCAGTGGTCGCGCGTCAGCCTCCTCATCCGACTGAGAGGCTTCGAGAATTCCCCATCCCCCGATTCGTCAGCTTCCTCATCCCACCGAGAAGCTTCCCCATCCCCCAGCCACGCGCGAGAGCACCGGCGAGTTCAAAGTCATTCTAGAATTATCTATGTATCGGTTGTTCTAATGCGCAATACCGAACGTTATTTCGCAGAGTCGTGCGTCGAGAATGCAGTTCCCCATCCCCCCGAGATGTCAAATTACACGTAAGCGCGACGCAACTTCGTCGTCGTCGGAGGGTTGAGGAATATTCCGGAAGATGCATGGACCTTGACATCGATTCCAGGAATCTCTGTCGGCGATTCGGTTCCTAGAAATTTGCAGGGTTTCAATGACAAGAATAATTACCCATACAGGTTCATGTAGTCGAATTCAAAATTTTATTGATTGCAGTAACTGAATATTTTAGAAAATGCGTTCTCGATTTCGCAATTCGGGTAGGTGTCTCATCGTTCGAACCGATGCAAAACAATTCCAGGAAGAAGATGCATCAACCTTGACGTCGATTCCAGGAATCTCTGTAGGCGATTCGATTCCTAGAAATTTGCGTAACCCCTCCATCCCCCTGTTTTAGCCCTTAAGAGTTTCCTATAAAAAGAGGAACTGAACGTGCCTTCGTTAGTCTGCTGCAACAATTCGACCGATGTCGAATAAGAGTAAACAACGCGAGCTCAAAGTTTGAATATAGTTGATCGAAGCTAAAAGAGGTCATAATAAATTCGATATTATCTGAACGCAATGGACTTCTCGACAATTAACAAAGTGGCCCGTTTGGACGCATTTCTACCAACGAAAAAGTTGGCAGAATTAGAGATTCAAAAAGAATATAAAATTAGTTGTATTCGGAAAATTGAAACGAAATACGGAACAAGATTAATCGTCGACATTGAGAATAGCTTCTCAACGTTTCTACCATCGAGGGTGTCAAAAGCCTTGAAAGACGATAACAGTTTGTTTCAAAACATGGTGCGTGCTGCCGACGAAAATCGACTTCTCATGCGTTACTTAGGCGGACAGTACAATCAGATTGAGTTTCAATGTTTGTAAACCTGCTTTTAATACTACTATGTATACGTGTTAAATAAATTGTGACGTGAATTTCGGAAATTCAGTCACAAGGTTTGCTAGGAGTAGGGAAAAGACATCATCCACCTGCAACGATCCTCCAAACGTCGGTCACCCGACATTCCAAAGACGGCTTTGCTTGTCTCGCTTACCGTTTATGCACTTTGTTTCCGCCTATCGTCCTTTCTGTTTATTTCTATTCCGTCTCTCTGCTTTTTTTTGTTTTATTTTTTATTTTCGAGCTTTCCTATTCGCACTCGCCTACTTTCTTTACCGTCCTGGGCAAATCTATGTCTACACTACGAGCACGAAGCTGACCGCCAAAGAGAGTTCCTGAGCTACCGGACGAGCGCTCGACAGAGGCTGGACCCATCTGCTGTCCGTTCTGGAGGACTTCCGTGGAGCCAGGGAGACCCGGGATGGGATCCCTCCACTACTTCTGCCGGCCGCCCATACGGACCGCAAAAAGGGCCTTCGCCACTCGTGCCGCCGATAGGAGGAAAGGATGGTCCCCTATCGTGCCGCCAGTCGCCGAACGTTCCCTAGCGTTCCCGTTATCAGTGGCCCCCGGAGAAGAAACCAGGGCATACTCTTCGCCGGATCCTGCTGCTCGCACCAAGGACTCACGATCGGCCGCACCAAGGATTCCCGCGCTCAGCTCGGCCCTCTCCGCCTATCTTTGGACTCGAGCCGCCTAATGCTTCGTCTCTGGCTACCGTCAAGCGTTAGATTACCTATTTTGTATTATTATAGTGTGTTATCGCTCTACCGTGCGAATAAGGAATTATTAATTTAGGAGGGGGGCCCCTAGGGCTCTTCCTCTAGCGACGAATTCCGGCTCGTTCACTTACGTTTGGAGCATCTTAGCCTGTGGTTGATTTTTGACAAAGTAATTCGAAGTGAACAAAGGCGAGCCGGATTGGACTGATTGCGATTACCGATTTATCGTGATTATAAGATATTGAAGGAAGGAAGGAAGGAAGGAAGGAAGTTTGAGGACTCGCCTTCTTTTCCCGATTTCGTCTCGTATATATTTGGTGAGCTCCTTTCGTTACCGTTATTGTGGAGATTTTTGTGCATTTAATTGAAGTAATACCGTCTAGGCCTTTTGTCTCGACGGCACCTTTTCTCGCTTACCGGGACTGAATGTCGTTCCAGTCCCTCTAAGCCAAAGGACGATAGTGCCGGATAGCGTTATCTTATTTAGCTTCTTCTTTTATTATCGTAGAGTATCTTTCATATCGAATATATTGTAATTAATTTCGTTTTCTCGTAATTTAGTGCTTTGGAATTGTCGAATATTTGATAAGTTCCCGATTATTTTCTCGACCACGTGGAAACACTTCGGGCCCCGGCGTCCCCGGCTTGGCCGTTTCCCGTTGAGTCTTTCTAGTTGCTTTGATTAAATATCTTTTGGCTTTTCTATCGTTTCCGGCGTTATATGTGGCTTTATTATATGGAATTTTGACTCTAAATAATTCTTTTATCGACCGTATATTTTCCTGTATTTTTCGCTGTCGTTATAAGGAATGGCTGCCTCCTCGTGCTTTACTTAATATTCCAATTTTGGAGAAATTCATAATTAGCGTCTTATTGAAATATTTTTCCGATACCTTACGCTGCTGGTCGAGCGTAGAGTCACCTTCTTTTTTGTGCGTATTCGCCCAATGCGAGAATAACGGACGTACTGACTACCAGTGGCGTACCTATTAATTTAGTTTCGCCGATTACAATATTCTGGTGATAATTTTCGGAGAGCTTGCCATTTCTTCTATTTTATATTATCTGTACTGCTGGTGTTAACTTATTTGCGTGCGTCCCATATCTGTGTGTTCCTCGCCGTAATCATATCGCTTACTATCTGACTCTTTCCAATTGTTGGGAAATTTCGCGAGTGAATTTGTTCTGTGTTTTCGTACCGATACGAAGTTAAACTTTTATTCTCGCGTGTATTTCGTAATCGCGGATTTATTGAAACATTGTCGAAAACATCTTTTGCGTCGGCGCGGATTCGTCCCGCTGCCGTGTCGTATCGCCACAGGGCCGTAGTCCCTCGTTAATTACGCGTTTCGTTTTAAGAATTTTAGTTTATATAGAATCCCTCAAGAACCGATCGCTTTGTATTATTATTTTAAGGACTTTGTTATATGCTTTCGCTTTCGCACCTTAGTGAATCTCACTAACGATTGGCTGTATCTGTTATGCTTTTAATACGCTGTGGTTTTCTGCATGGCTTGCAGGCCGCTTTCTGTGCTTTTCTTTAATATAGCTTCGGTGCGTTAAACTTACTTATTTTTCTCTGCTATCTTTCTTTTACCTATTCTCTTATCGCATGCCTATTCCTTCTCCAGTCTAGCCTCTTGAACGCCACGACGCTCTCCCAGGTGAGCTGGCCTCCGAACCGGGTCTATTTTTGGAGTTCTCGTCGACCGCTTGATTCTCTCTCTCTCCCTTCTGCTTCTACTTTTCTTCGCGCTTCCCTCTCTTATCTTGGCGGTGTCGCCGTTTTCGTGTCTCGTTCGTTTTCCCTATTTGGCGGTGTCGCCGTTTGTGAATCTGTCTCTTCACGTTATTGGCGGAGTCGCCGTTTACTTATATTTCTCTTTTCTATCTTGGCGGAGTCGCCGTTTACCTATCACTCTCTTTCTATCTTGGCGGTGTCGCCGTTTATCGAGCTTTCTCTTTTCTATCTTGGCGGAGTCGCCGTTTACCTGTCTCTCTCTTTCTATTTTGGCGGTGTCGCCGTGTATCGAGTTTTCTTTCTTCTATCTTGGCGGAGTCGCCGTTTATTCTTAGTTCTCTTTCTATCTTGGCGGAGTCGCCGTTCCTATCGCTTCACCCCTCTTCCCTTGGCGGTGTCGCCTTCCCGGTTTCCTGTTCCCTTTCGTTGTTCCGAGTTTTCCCGCGTCTTCCGAAAGATTTCTACGATCTCGAGTGCCCGGCACTCGCGGTGTTCTCCCCGGAGATCACCTGGCGCCCAACTCTATCTAGTCTATCGCGTATTGGGTCTTTTGAATATCGGAATTTATAGAGAGAGGATCACACGGCGTTTTGTGTACGGTTCCCTATTTTCCGAATACCGTTTACCGTCCATCTAATTTCGTA
This sequence comes from Cephus spinipes, assembly GCA_963971525.1. NCBI lineage: Eukaryota > Metazoa > Arthropoda > Insecta > Hymenoptera > Cephidae > Cephus > Cephus spinipes. The sequence continues at coordinate 10,074,704 of OZ020578.1, forward strand.
TTGAGATTTTGATTTGTTTTGGGGAATAACGTCGCAAAATATACAACTTGTTATTATATCTTATGTCTTTATTCATAATCAAAAATACATTCCGGCAACGAATTCCTTAACAATTTAACGTTTTCCATCGAACATTGGAAATAGGGAGCATGATGATGCGAGCAGCGGGTGAGTAAGTTCTTGCGCAGGTTTTGTAGCGAAGGGCATCCCACGTCTCCTAGATCCACGATGTGTTCGGATCGTCCTATGAAAGCTCCCAACCAACTCTTCTTGTTTAATCCTTTCACGTAGATTCTGGAGGCATCTTGCAGAATAACTCAAAAAATTTTCTTAACGTGATTGTAAGGTACATCACCGGAGGTCCAAGAGATCCCATGAAAATTGCGCTCCAACCACAAATTCATACTCTTGTACTTGGCGGTTAAGCATTTCCATGGACAAGGTGGTTGGAAGAGAAAAGTTGCAGGCTCGGAGAAATTGCTATCGACTCCAATCACGGATAGCTCCTTCAGGACAAACTCGTTCGAGGGTTTCTTGAAACCTTGTACGTCCATGACGAATTCCATTTTTTTAATGAACTGCGCAGAGAGAGACGATTGCAGCGTCTTTATACCAATTTCTTCACCCCACCACTGATCGGATTATATTCGACTATGCGATCGTGCAGGATCAGGCAGAATGTCGATGTTTCGGCAGGGAAATTGTCTTGCGCCTCGAATTCCAGACGAATATCGACGGGTCCGAGTTTGAGGGACTCGTTTTGTTTGGAGCAATCGATGACGATCAATGGAGCGTACTTGAGAAATTCATTCTTCTTCAGCAAAGGCTCGGGGTCCTTGCCGTAGTACGTAGTTTGAAAGTTTACATACATCTCGTACAGCAGAGCAAACTGATTATGAGCAATGTCGAGATTAAGATTTCCGTAGGGATAACATTGCGAGTTCAAAAAGAGCTTAACGTCTCTGACGTTGCAGTGGTCAAAGTGACTAGCGTTCTTATCTTTCTTATTCTTTCTGCTCGTCTGAAAACCCAGTATCACGTATCGTGGTTTCTCCAACTGAGTCGACGTCGTGACGGTCCACAAGTGTTTCGAAGTGGTGGGGAGTAGAGGGTACTCGTACAGCTCCCAGGTACGAAAGCTCACGGAGATGGGTGCATCCCTCTCGATGAATTTCAGCAGTTGTATCTTTCGTCGATCCGACACCTTTACGTACGGTATCAGCCATTCCAATTTGTGAATTACGACTTTGCATTCTTCCGCAGCAGTTTGCACTATTGCATTGACATCGCTCTTTGCCCTCGTCAGAATCAACTCGTGTTTAGCGTTAACGACGATCTTGCGATAATCTTCGGCGAAACCCAGTATCAGCCGTCCGCATTGGTCAACTTCTCTTGTTCTCTGACGTCGAGCCAACCGGCGTTCTCCATCATGGATCGTTGACCGGGACTCAGGGAAACATATCCCTTCATGAGATTCGTGAGACCGACGTTCTTGCTGCGATCGATCTCTATAGCATTCATTTCGTAGCGAATCTCCTCGAAGAGATGACATATGGCATTGTTGACCAGAGTCGTGCTCGTAGTCGCTGTGGACCCATCTTCCTTGACCAGCTTTCCATACACGTGCAGCGAACTTTTGCTCGGTAGTAAGCATAGATCTTGATGTTGAACGGAGATTCGAACCTCGTCGCTGTTGTTGAACGTTGACGAGGTGTAAGGTTGATGCGCATGCGTTTCATAGTGTGCTATAGATTCGTCGAAGACGATCGGTGTCTGAATGTTAAGCGTTTCTTCCTCCATGGTACGCGGCAGACGAAAAGAATGCAACAGAACGAACGCTTTACTTTCCTCTCGCGACCTTGAATCCTAGATTTTCCAGAAACAAGACGCTTTGACGTGTTAGCGTCTTGAGAAGCGGTCGACGACTGATCCCTCTATGGCATATCGGCCTACTGTTATAACCACTGACGATTTTTCTATTGTAGACGATACCCATTATCGCATGGATCTGACGTGCAGCCTGATCGTTATGACTTCTCCTTGAAAATTCACCAGGTCCCCGTCTTGATCGACTATCCGAAGCTGCAGGTGATCTATCGTCTTGGTGGCGATCGGTAGATAAATGACGTACGACGGCACCTCTATGATCTCGGTTGCACTTAATTCATCACGGTTGCACTTAATTTCGCTGCACAGCGTATTATTGTTAGGTTTAATCTGAATGACGATGCTCTTGTCCGTCAACGCGCTATGCACGTAGCTTGCGATATCTTCGATCTCGTAGCTACCAGTAGGTATACTGATAACTTCATCCTCCACGTAGAGCTTGTTGTGATCAGTGTCCACGTTGGGAATGGAATTGAAGGTCAGCAACTCGATAAGCCCCAGAGCGTAATTTTTGTACGGGGAAAGCTCGATAGGAGGAAAGTATTCGGCTTCCAGTATGGAGGAGGTGCCTGATAAAGTCAACGTGAATGAATCTTCCATGATTGCGAACGCTCGACTGACCTTGCGAAATTACATAGCAAGCGTATATAGACGATACTTGTTTTTACGATTTAATTGTCCGCATAGAAACTTTAAACACAAGTGTCCACACGCAACAGTATCGTACTCCTGATATCGCTCGTAATTGTACTTTACACTACCAACACCGAGATATCCGATAAGGTCTAGCGGCGGTCGAAGATTGCCGAAACTGTCGAAATAAATGACTCGGTCGTTCAGCTTCTTGTACGCGACCCAGTGTGTTTCTGGACCATCTTCGTCGTCGAGATTACGATTGCCGACTCGTACTTGTACGGTCCACCCTTCGGCATAGCGTTCCGCATGAAGTCTCCGCGAAAATGTGGAATCTCATGATCTTGGCATATTTAAGCAGATCCGCATCGGTCAGCGCTCGGCGTGGTAGTTTCACTTCAAGTTTTTTGGTTTCAGATGAAGGCCTAGTCCTTTTCTGTAGGGTTTCAAGTACAGTCCTTTGCCTAATGCGATAGCTTCCATTGTCTTGTTGTGCCTCTGACTTTCCTTCAATTGTTCCTTGTTTGCATTCGCATCGTTCACGACTTTGGCTATACCTGCAGCACCGCCGGCCAACGCTCCAGCGGCACTGAGACCCGCAAACACTGGGACGAGAAACGGTAGGAAACCTCCGACTTTGGACAGCACGGGTAGAACGCGCGGTGCTCGCACGTTACGCTTTCCATAAGCTTGTTTGACGGCAGATTGTGCGCCCTTGAGAGCAGATCTGATAGCTAGCCCTGCGTCGTTACTAGGAATCATCGATCGTTTGGCTTCCTCGATGACTTTCCTCAGCGTTACAGTCTTTGACTTCATCTTGAGTCCCATACCGAGTTTCGACTTGGCACCCATTACGTTCGCTACGGACCAGGCCGCCGCCTTCTCGGCGAGACTCGCGTCTTTGGCGAAAACGCGCTTCCAAGCTTTGTCGGCCAGTACCCTATCCGCCGCCCCTCTATGTTCGAGACTCTCTCGATTCTTCGAGTAGGCGATGTCGTGCTCTTTGGAGGCTGCGTCCAGGGGGTTGATGCCCGGATCGCCTCGCGCGAGTCTCCTTGCTAGTTTCGTACCGGGCCCGCAGTACTGATAACCGGGTATATGTAACTCAACGGGTAGACTGTTGATGGTCCTGTTGACTAATCCTCTGCCACGTAGAGACTTCTTCCTCTCAATGCGCTTACGCTTAGAATGCACGATCATGTTCCTGCGGTGAAACAGTTCCGACTGAACGCTGATCCTTATAAACTAGTCATTTATAGTTTCCATGTTAGTCAAGATCGAGATGAGGTTCGAGAAGCAGTCCGTAAGGTTACCCGTAACGAACTTTGACAAAATCGTGCGAGTAAAGAAGGAGGTCAAGCGACACGGTGAATTACTGCCAAACAGTAGACGCGCAGTGTTTTGCGGAACATCCAACTGCGGCAAGACGAACGCATTGCTCGCTCTCATAACCCATCCCAACGGATTAAGATTCGAAAACGTCTACGTATACTCGAAATCGCTCGATCAGCCAAAGTACATGTTATTAGATACGTTTACTCACGTCCGTGGACGGCATCGGGTACTTTTCCTTTACGGAACACGAACAGGTGCTGCCACCGAACGAGGCACGTCGAAATTCGATAATTATTTACGACGATATAGCTTGCGAGAAGCAAGATAACATCAGAGCCTTCTTCAGCATGGGGCGGCACAGGGACGTTGACTGTTTCTATCTCTGTCAGACGTACGCTCGCATTCCCAAACATCTGGTACGGGACAATGCTAATCTGCTGGTGCTCTTTAAGCAGGATGAAATGAATCTCAAGCACGTGTACGATGATCATGTAAACACTGATATGACTTACGCACAGTTTAAAGACCTGTGTTCGGCATGCTGGAACGGTGATAAGTATGGGTTTCTCGTGATCGACAAGGATAGCGACCTCGACGGAGGTAGATACAGAAAAGGATTCGATTGCTTCGTGAGCATAAATGAGTAATCATTGAAAAAAGTGAATGCAGTAGCGTTTTAGATTCGTCAGCGAAAACATGCAACGCGGAAAACTTCGGGAGTAAAAAGACGTGTTACGTCAAATCGCTAAAGCCAGCGATACGATTCGCAAAAAGCATAGAATGATAAAATTGGGTAGAGAGAACGTCGAACAGACGATGAGTGAGGTTTTGAAACCGGTAGTGACTCCACTGCAGAAACTAGTGACTGCATCTCAGCCGGAGCGTAATCTTATCAAGGACGAGATTAAGGATGAAGTAAAGCAAGACGTAGAAGCGGACGATACGTTTAGATCGGCAGATGAATTCTTCAAGTCGTTAAAGAATGATTCTTTCGAAGAAGAAGAGGAGGAAAAGGAAGAAGGTAAACATGATGACGAAGGAGATAACGATGACGCAGACGTATCCGTTGATCAGAACGATCCTACACAACGGTATTTCGATATGTTGCTATCGAGGGAGAATAAACAATTGGATACCGCCTATGGTGTGCGTAAACTCGCCAAGAACAAATTGATGATAGGCGATTCGCTCATTAGCTTTGAGGGTGATCGAATCCATGTAGGCGATACGACTTACTTGAAAACTGCGGGTTTGATCGAACTCTTGTTCAAGAAGGTACCTGACGAGACTAGTATAACCCAGGATGACATGGACAATTACAAAAACATTATTTTAACGACGAATGCACATAGAAAGTACTATAAACCTGATGGTGAAATTCGTAAGAGCAAGAGTTTCAAATTTAATAACGTTATTGCGAAACTGATCGAACAGCCCTCTGTAACGGGCAAAGGTATAGTACCGCGGTACATGATCGCTGCCAAGGACGAACGAACGGATTACGTGTACTGGGACGATCCCAACGAACTGGTAGATCGGCTTCGCCTGCTCCTTGCGTCTCGGGAAGCTGGTAACCCCAGTCACTCGAACGAAATCGTATCGATTATCGAAGAGTTGCGCGAGGCGGGAATCATGTATTAATTCGATGAAACGATCACGCTCGTCACTTTGAATATGAGCGTCGACGTGTTTGGACGTCAGTTGAGTAGCAGGACCGCGGTTACGAGTAGCCGTGGTCTCCCTGGCGCTGGATTCAAATTTACTGCTTCTGGACACTACGACATTCATAATAAGAAGCTCTGTAACGTCGCCAATCCCGAGGAGGAAAACGATGCTGTGACCTTGAATCTGATGAAAACTGTAGTGAAGCAGGAGCTGAATACCGTGTTTTACGGGACTGCCGGAATGCGCAACGATATCGATAACAACAACTTGATGATTCAATCTCTCGATTCTACCACGAAGGATGCGTTGAAACGTCTGCAAGCCGATATCGAGCCAGGACAAGAATTGGCTATTCGTAATTCTCAGATCATTTCTCAGCTGGACGCCAGACTGAGTGCGCTGGAGAATGGACGGAAACAAATTAGCGGTGGTGAAGGAACTGCATAGACCTGCCAGGAGGAATTACCAGCGCCGACACGTTGACGTCCGTGGGCTAGACGAGACTTGGCAAGCGGATCTCGTTGACATGTCAGCGTACGACCGAGAGAATGATGGATACAAGTATCTGCTCACCGTCATCGACATATTTTCAAAGTTTGCTTGGGCCGTGCCGACCAAGAGCAAGAACGCTAAAGACGTGACAGCAGCTATGAGATCTGTACTGGCGAAAGGTCGAATCCCGAAGAAATTGCACGTTGACCAAGGTCGAGAATTTTACAATTCCGAATTCAAGGATCTCATGCAAAAACACGGTATTACCCTGTACTCGACATTGAGTAACTTGAAGGCATCGATCTGCGAGCGCTTCAATCGTACTCTGAAAAGTAATATGTGGATGCAGTTTAGCCTACAGGGCAATCACCGGTGGCTGGATATCTTATCGGATTTGGTATCCACTGTGACGTGATTTTTCAAATCACGGTCCCAAGGCGGCTCCGGTTACCGATAAAGATAACGTTCTCGATTTCTGGTTCTCTTCGGATCGCCACCCTGCTCAGAAGCTACGCTCTCGGATTGATTCGCATAGATATGTCAAGGCTCTCGGAAGATTTCGTTGTTGTTTAGTGGAGGTCGAGGTGCTCGAATCTGTCGTGGGGAGATAGTCTCGACGTACCGAGTTGCCCGGCAGAGGAGAGTACCCGACGGAGACGTCTCCACGGACCGGCAGAAGCCCGGATGAAATACCGGCGCCCCGCTGGAGATGGGCAAAGGGCTGTAGAGCGGGCGGAGATATAGTTTTGATACGGTTAAGGGCAGGAGAGGAACCTCCTGTCCTAGTTAAGAATGTGGTGCCCAGCTGTCGCCCGATGCCCTGGGGAAGCGGCCGTGGAGGATCTCCAGAAGTTACGTACCGATTCGTTAAGGAACGCTCTCGATTTGGTTTAAAGGGACGACTCGAAGGAGATAGAAGTGTTATCGGTTAAAAGGCTCTCGACCAATCAGAATGATTAGTTCTCGGATTTGGCTATTGTCAAGGCAGTCTGTCTCGGGGCACCGACCGAGGTGTCACGGGCTGGCTCGTGCTCCCGTGCTATCTGTTGATAGTTTTTCTGGCCGTGTTTCGCTACGGTATAGCAAGTCCTCGGATCGTACAGTTCTCGCGATATCCAGGAATTCTACGAATTCCTGTGAGTGTTACGGAGGTGTAGTGCTGTGCCTTAGTGCAGTGCTCACCAGAGTGTCCTTGGAATGCAGTTCTCGACCTCCCCGGATTAGCTGTACCAGCTCCGGTGAGTCTTCCAATTTATTAATTGGTGAAGGGATCTCGATGGATAGTTTAGATTCGTTCTGATACGTTCTCGGTTCGTCGCTCTCTGTCTCTCGCACTATTTGCCGTACTCTTACTCCGACCCTCTCTACCTCAAACCTAGCAGCTTGAACGGCCGTGCATTTCCGTAACCGTCCGCTCCCGTTCGTGTATCAAGTTGCGTTTGCTGATTTTACGCGACCCCAAAGTTCAGCACCTACGGTTGCGTTTCTCGATTTCACGCGTCAACAAAAATCGAAAGGATCCGTTAAGCTATCGCCTCGTCTGATAGGTTCCGTCAGAGCTCTCGTTCTTGGTGGAGTTGGGCCTGTTCCACCCCAACTCCCAGTTTATACCGGCTCGTCAGTTCCCAGTGAAAAAAGAATTGACTGGCGCCCGCCTGGGTTGCGGATGCACGAACGACGGGTGGACGGCCGAAGGTAACGTAGGTTGGTTCTCGAAGATAGTTCGTTCTCTTGAGCTTTGCTATCGGTGTCGGGTCACGAAAAGAAATACGTTACACCACTTACAATAACAGTAAGCATCGCACCATTGGTATGAAGCCGATGGATGTGACTGCTCGTAACGAGAAGGAACTACTACAACGGGTGTACAAGAAATTCAAACTCAAGTCCACACTTAAACGATCAAAGTTTAAAGTCGGCGACAGAGTACGAATCAGCAAATTTAAACACGTCTTCGAGAAAGGCTACACACCCAATTGGACGACTGAAATTTTCACCGTAACTCAAGGACTACCAGGATCGTCCCATCGAAGGCGGCTTCTACGAGCATGAACTTACCAGCGTCAAGTATCCCGACATATATCTCGTGGAGAAGGTGCTGAGGAAACGTGGAAACAAGCTATTCGTCAAATGGTTAGGGTTCGATGGTTCGTACAATAGTTGGATCGATAAGTCGGATTTTTAAGGCGTTTGAAATAAATCAGAACTAAAATATTTATTACGTCTTGTTATTCATATTTTCTTACAGGCTATTTACATTTGTACATTCTTATTATATATACATCTTACATTCTATAACCCCACGGTAGGGTGTCAGTCGTATCGGGAAGAATGACCCTTTTGTCGTCATTCCAGCTCAGTGCCATTTTTTGTTGTTTTACTGTATAAACTTTATGTTTTTTACTCTGAATTAAATTTTGAATTTTAACTAAATTTGTATGGTATGAAAGACATTGCTTATAGTCGTTAAAAGTGATTGTCTTTAGTGTAGATCCTTTTACCCCCTTAGCTCGCTTTTTATCTTTGCCTTCTCCTAACACTCTGAATGAATACAATTTTGCTCGTAATCCTATAAATTCAGTCATAATTTTCCCATTGTTTTCATCCTTCATCAGACCCAATATTTTTTTATTTGCTAGTGGTATGCCGTAAACATTATCTGGAGAATAGTCTGAAGTATCGAATTTATCCAGATCACGTTTGATATAATCATATATGTTTGGAACGGTAAAATGATAAAGAAGACTGTCGGTGTTAGTATACATTAATTTAGCTTGGTTACCAAACGTATTCTTTATGTACTTATAATGGAAGTCATAAATATATATTTTGGAGAGATCGAGAATGGAAAATCCCGCATATATTGGCTTATTAAATTTAATCTTAACACGACTGAGCTCGATTATAACCATATCTTCGTCGAAGACAGTGCAGCTATGGAAATTTGGTTTCGCTATGAGAGCCTTTGCTCTATACCTTCCATCCCATTTCGTAATGAGCCTGACATCTTTTTGTTTTCTAACATTTTCCATTATCTTGCCAAAAACCGAATTATTCATAAGTTTAAAGAAGTTCTTTTCAAACTCATTATTCGACTTTTTTCTCATTTCAGTGTTCAAATCTATGTATTTTTTGAGCCACGGTGACTGCCTAAATTTTGGAACACGGTGAATTTTCGTTAACTTCATACCCAGTGTCAAACACTGTTTCAAATTTTGATAATGAATTATGTATCTTTCTTTTGGGAGGAGTGTTGTCATCAATTTTGATTTGTTAGATCCTGAAGGGGTATACTGCTCTGGACATAGTGGTAAATCTCTATGGAGTTCTTGAAGCACGATCGGATACTCCAAATTAACTTCGAGTATATAGCCCGTAAGAGAATCATCGGGAATATTGCAAATACAGAGTGTATCAGCTGGAATGCACGTTTGAGATTTGCGGTGAAACGGTGCACAATTTTGAAAATCTGATGTCACAACCATTGAATATTTTTTGATTGCGCATCGAATGGGCATATTATTATTGTTCGCTCAACTTCCGGTCGCAAATAAAAAAAATTATCTTCGCCATTTCAAATGATATTGAAACAAGTTAAATGCAAAAGTTGTAGAGCAAGAAAAAATAATAGAGACGAACAAAAAATTCGGACGGATTGCACACATAATAAGAGAGATATTTGCGTCCGAATTTTTCTCATTTTTTGACAAATTTCTGATACTGGAGGAACGCCTTAGCTTCGTGCAGCAGCTTCACGCCGAACTCACGATTCGCAATTGTTTTGAGGTAAGCGTTCAGTCAGACGCAAACCCGTACAAGGTGGCTAAAACATACTACAATGCTATCTTTCATTACAAGTTAGAAGCCAAACTATTCCTGCTGTAGATTTCCGTGATCCTGGAAGTAGATTTTCGAGTCTCCGTCTTCCTGGAAGTGGATTTTCGAGCCTGCGTGTTCCTCGTCGTAGATTTTGGATCTTGTGAAAAATACGTCAACTTGAAAAAATGGTCTAGGAGAGAAATGCAAAAACACGTATCCCTTTTTTTCGTCCCAAGAACGAGTATACCAATTTGCAGCCTTTTGGGACTTCTGGTGTAAAAGTCAAAGAGCATTTGTTGACCCTGGATTTCGTCGAAATCGTCGATTTGGAAAACTATATCCATATGAACACGAAGACTCCAAAATCTACGACGAGGAACACGAGGACTCCAAAATCTACGACGAGGAACACGAGGACTCCAAAATCTACAACCAGGAACACGAGGACTCCAAAATCTACGACGAGGAACACGCAGGCTCGAAAATCCACTTCCAGGAAGACGAAGACTCGAAAACCTACTTCCAGGATCACGGAAATCTACAGCAGGAATAGTTTGGCTTCTAACTTGTAATGAAAGATAGCATTCTAGTATGTTTTAGCCACCTTGTACGGGTTTGCGTCTGACTGAACGCTTACCTCAAAACAATTGCGAATCGTGAGTTCGGCGTGAAGCTGCTGCACGAAGCTAAGGCGTTCCTCCAGTATCAGAAATTTGTCAAAAAATGAGAAAAATTCGGACGCAAATATCTCTCTTATTATGTGTGCAATCCGTCCGAATTTTTTGTTCATCTCTATTATTTTTTCTTGCTCTACAACTTTTGCATTTAACTTGTTTCAATATCATTTGAAATGGCGAAGATAATTTTTTTTATTTGCGACCGGAAGTTGAGCGAACAATAATAATATGCCCATTCGATGCGTAATCAAAAAATATTCAATGATTGTGACATCAGATTTTCAAAATTGTGCACCGTTTCACCGCAAATCTCAAACGTGCATTCCTGCTGATACACTCTGTATGTAGTTTTTCAAAATTTTCCTCCCATTCGAAAGAGTCGAATGGCAAAAATTGACTCATAGCTGCACCGTATAAGTTATTTACCGTAATACATAAGATATGACTCATCTTTCCTTGGATCGAACTCTGCGCCCATAAATCTGTTGTTCGCTTTGGCATATCAGTTTGAGCATTGAGCTACGCCACCTCGAATTCCTCTCTCAATGAATAGCAACATCTCTATGTCGGTTAACAACTTAAGTTCAACACCGGTACACTTAAGCATAGCATCAAAAGCAAACCTGGTGCAGTATAATAATGAAGAGGATCTAGATTGTATATAGAGGAGCAATTACGTCTGAAGTTTTCAAAGATGTCAGCCAAAAGTAAAACATCCGTTTTCAAATACAAATCAGAATATTCACCCAATGTTTTTATGTGAAAAGTTTGCCAAACTTTAGATGCATGTACATAATCTGAGTCTGAAATTTCTTCATTATTTAATTCCGAATAAAATTTTTCTTTAGGTGGTAATTGCTCATTACTGAGTTTTATCCAACTGTCCACGTATTCGTTAGGAAAAACACCTTTTCTCGTTATTAAGTTAAACTCTTCTTCACTTTTGAAATGCTTACGTATGATTAATTTTTCGCTACTTTTCAAATAAGAGGCTAATTTGTCAATAAACCTAAATGAATCGATAAATCTGAAATTTACGATTGTATCTTTAACGCTTTTTGTAAAGGATATATATCGTTCTTTGTTTACTGGAAATAAGTTCATTGAACCTTCGAAGGATGTTGCTAAGGCTTTAATCAAGAAATGCGAGTCATAGCCAGATAAGTTATGAAACACAACAGGAATGGTATGCGAGTTCTTATAATTTAAATTACAACTCTGATGCGCAGCACCTCGATATTTACCCGTAAAGTGGCAATGATCGCGATGTTTGATATCTTCAGATGTGAACGGTTTTTCACAAATGTGGCAAGTCTGTGTAGAATAAAATTCATTTTTCTGTTGAAAATTCAATGGTTCCATAGATACGTTGCGTTTAAGATAAAATTCTACAAATTGAGCTAATTCTTGTAATTCGTTCATAAACCACTGTATACAATTATTTCCACGATTGGCTTTAAATTTGGAGATGGAGTTGTCAAAGTTACACTGTAGATAGTACGCGATGCTGTGTGGAACATGCTTTTGATAGACCGTTGTGTTTGAAGATTTAGAAACATTCGTTACTAACTCTAAAATACATTCAATGTCAGCGTATATAACAAACGGTACAGTTTCTTTGTGTTTATAATTTTTGAATTTTAGAATTTTATCCTTTTCATTTGGTAATTCCACTCTACATTTATTTATATTTATACAGTCGAGTCTATGTTTTTGAAAAGAAGTTTCTGTTTTGAAGTGACATAGGCATCTATCGCATAGTATGATACAACCATGACGCTTTGAAATTTGAGAACTCAATAACCGAGACAGATTTCGGATCCAAGCAAAGTGGTAAACATTACAATCTGTGAAATCTATTTCATCTCCATTCGAATAAATTTCTGTTTCGAGCATAAGTAGGTGAATCCTTTCTTTATCTAATTTTTCTTTACTTAAATAAATTGGTACTATTTCATTACCACTATCGCTCTCTATTCCATAAATCTTTTCGAATTTTGGAATATCCTTTAACCCAATGGGAAAATTTAAACCTTCATACCTTAGCACTGAGCTGAAGTGAGGGTACGAACTGATAACGCTTACATTATTTTTAACTGGATGAAGAGCTGCGGTGACGGACCAGAGGAAACAGTACGGATCGTTTTTCTAATGTTCACAACTGCTTTCTTCCTTTGTACATCCTTCGGTAGTTCGATGAAGGTAGACAGGCCACCGTGTATCGGTATGTATTTATTGATGTTCCCCGCCAAGTTTATAATTTCAAGCAATGACCAGCCTGATTCTCTCTCTTGAAAGTCTTCAATTTTTGTCAGTATTTTTTCTCGCACATTTGTGTTGAACCAATCACTAATATCGGTGGACGGTAGTATAACTTCATTCTTAGTGTTGAAGAACTTTAGTTCTTCGACAATCTCACCAGCTTTCATGGTCTCAAACTTGCAGGACAAGACGACGTTCACCTTCAAATTTCCCTCCTTTCGAAGTGCGTTTTTCACTCCAGTCCTTATTCTCCCCTTAAAAGCAGATTCCAAATCATCCCAACGCACTCTGTCACTTCTTCTCTCTCTCACCATTCCTCCACCTCTTTTTTGAAGGTGCTGTTTAAATTTTTCGTTCAACAATTTAAGTATTCCAATGGTTGTCAAGATTTTGGTTTTCTCTCCAATCGTAAGCGTAACGTTTCTCAAAATTTTATTCAAAAGTCGAATGTTTTGAGTACCAAATTTTGTCCATTTCTCAATTTTTGCCATCGATGAACCTTTCTTCAAAAGTTTATACGCTCCTTCCATAATCTCGATCAACTTTTTACACTTTGCAGAATCCATCTCGTTAATAGCAATAATGCACTTGAAGGTTTAACAAACAATGATCGCTGTGCATCATCGAAGGGCCTTTTATACGAAGCTCTCAAGGACTTCCTGGAATTGTTTTGCATCGGTTCGAACGATGAGACACCTACCCGAATTGCGAAATCGAGAACGCATTTTCTAAAATATTCAGTTACTGCAATCAATAAAATTTTGAATTCGACTACATGAACCTGTATGGGTAATTATTCTTGTCATTGAAACCCTGAAAATTTCTAGGAACCGAATCGCCGACAGATTCCTGGAATCGATGTCTAGGTCCATGCATCTTCCGGAATATTCCTCAACCATCCTCCGACGACGACGAAGTTGCGTCGCGCTTACGTGTAATTTGACACCTCGGGGGGATGGGGAACTGCATTCTCGACGCACGACTCTGCGAAATAACGTTCGGTATTGCGCATTAGAACAACCGATACATAGATAATTCTAGAATGACTTTGAACTCGCCGGTGCTCTCGCGCGAGGCTGGGGGATGGGGAAGCTTCTCGGTGGGATGAGGAGGCTGACGAATCGGGGGATGGGGAATTCTCGAAGCCTCTCAGTGGGATGAGGAGGTTGACGAATCGGGGGATGGGGAAGCCTCTCAATGGGATGAGGAGGCTGACGCGCGACCACTGCGAGATAACGCCTGTCGTCCGACACCTGCATGATGTCGTTTTTCCTGGAATCAACCTCGACGCAAAAGTCGCTTTTCGGCACTGCGCTTAAAGGGGATGCCGCTCGTCTCTCTGTCTCTGATTCACCGATGCTACGCACTAGTCTGGGCGATGAAGTTAGGGACAAAAGTTCTGGAAAATTACTGCAGGAGTGCATCAGCGATGCTGCGCAATTCCGCGAGCTAACGTTCGAGGTCAAACGGGTTGAGGGCTGCCGTCCGAAACCTGCACGAACGTGCACGGAAGCTTCTGGAAGGCTTTCCGGGGTGGGGGGCAAGGGGCTGTCTCAAAACGTCACCCGAGAGGACCGCCGGCTCTGGGAGCGATCCTTCTCGACTTAGCACGGACACGAACCGTCGAAGCTTCCAGAATGTTCTAGAAGGTTCTCGATCGTGCGTAATTCCTAGAATCGAGCGCAAAATTCCTGGAATGTGACGCAAAATTCACGGAATCGAGCCAAAATTCTTGGAATCGAGGGGTCCTGATGACTGTTTTTGTAGAAATGTCGGCTGGATGATGAATTACAGTTTAGGTGTCGAAAGGTGTTGACCATATGCAGCCTTGTTAATAATAAGAGAAGATTTGATTGCAACGTTTCAACCCATGGTGCGGGTCATCTTCAGGCCTTTATTAATAAAAACAGGTAAGAACGAAAGTTAACAATAAATATAATAAATTAATGGTACATGAGCAAGTTGTACAAACATGAGATAAGAAAGAATCGTACGGTGGATTGACTTAAAAATATACTTACAGAAACTAAATTAACGCAGGTCAAATGAGAAGCGTGAAACGGAGGACATAGCCATTAGTGGGTGAGAAAAGGAAGATTCTGCTTCTAGAATACCTATTGATTTCCAAGATGAAGATAAGTGTCATATTTATCTAACCTGTATGTTCTAAATGGATTAGAGAGAGTTAATTGAATACACAAAATTATACCTTTTCAGTGATCTAGAATGGAACCACCACACTACAAGATGAAGACAAATAAACATGAAGAAAAGAAGACGGCCATGAGACCGAACATTTAAATTAAAGTTATAAGAAAACGTTAGAATTATTTTGATAGTGAAGGACTAGCCAAAGTCAAAGTTTTACGGAGTTGTCGCGAATTCATTACGATATTGAATTTCCCTCTTCGACAACTCCGTAAAACTGACTTTGGCTAATCCTTCACTATCAAAATAATTCTAACGTTTTCTTATAACTTTAATTTAAATGTTCGGTCTCATGGCCGTCTTCCTTTCTTCATGTTTATTTGTCTTCATCTTGTAGTGGTATGGTGGTTCCATTCTAGATCACTGAAAAGATATAATTTTGCGTATTCAATTAACTCTCTCTAATCCACTTAGAACATACAGGTTAGATAAATATATGACACTTATCTTCATCTTGGAGATCAATAGGTATTCTAGAAGCAGAATCTTCCTTTTCTCACCCACTAATGGCTATGTCCTTCGTTTCACGCTTCTCATTTGACCTGCGTTAATTTAGTTTCTGTAAGTATATTTTTAAGTCAATCCACCGTACGATTCTTTCTTGTCTCATGTTTGTACAACTTGCTCATGTACCATTAATTTATTATATTCATTGTTAACTTTCGTTCTTACCTGTTTTTATTAATAAAGGCCTGAAGATGACCCGCACCATGGGTTGAAACGTTGCAATCAAATCTTCTCTTATTATTAACAAGGCTGCATATGGTCAACACCTTTCGACACCTAAACTGTGGTCCTGATAACGTCACTTCCGGAAATCGTAGCGCTCACGACGGCAACTTAGCACGGACACCCACCTTCGAAGGCTCTGGAGTGTCGGTATTATGTCGGTGCAGGAATCTGTATCCAGAACTCTCCCAGCTATACTACTTGTTAACATCTGATATTTGCTGTGATAACGTGAGCCATGCTGTAGTTAGCAAAATATTTCTCTCCGTGTGTGATCCGTTTCGTACGTGACGTCATCCTTAGACATTGCGGCCGTGTTCAATGCTCAGAGGCTATCAGATTTGTGGGGATTTTCATCCTACACACAATTTTCCAAGCAAATTTCACTGATTTTGAAATTGAGCCCGGAAGGTTAGGTTAGGTTGGTAGCATATCATGATTGTCGCTTACAAATTGTACGACTAATGCTTATTCTTCGAGGGTGAAATTCTCCTTTCGTTCCATGATGATCTACAACCATTTATTTTTGTCATTTTCATTTCATGCCTGTCTTATAATAGTTTTAACGTATTAATTGAATATTAACAGCTGGTATTCAAGAAAGGGAATTCTTGAATTTCGAATTTCAAATATGGCTGCAGTTTCCACAAAATTTAAGGGGGTCCTCTGGTTTGATGGGTTCAAAAAATCGATTTTTTTTTTTCATAAATTGTTTCCTTAATATGTCTAGAATATGCTGGTAAAGTGATTTTTCAAAATTCGAAGTCATTATAAAAATACAGCAGTTAGAAGAGGCAGGTGTTCGGAGCGCTGAGCTGAGCGCAGATTAATGGTAAGTTAGGATTTTTATAGTTCAAACTGTACTTGAAACTTCAAACGCGTTTTTCTCAAAACTACGTTTTTCAAACTTTCCTCCGTCATATCTCGAGAACGGCTTGGCCAATTCACTTCAAATTTATAGGGTCGACTCAGCACATATAGACGCACGGAATGGGCCATTATCACCCCAAAATTTAAAATATTTCTATTTTTTTTTCTTTAACAAAAAGTTGACAAAAAATACATGAAATTCGAAATTTTTTGTTCCGAAGTCTGTCAAAAGTCCAATTTTCAAAATTTTCTTTTCATAATAGTCCATTCCGTGTATTTAAGCTTACAGATTAAAACGCCCCCGATTTTGTTAGTTTCAGATAAGCCAATCAGCTGATTTCGTGGAGGGAGTGAGCGTCCATTTTTTGGAGGCAGGTGTCTTCAGAGCGCTATAACTTTTGTTCTAATGAATATTTTTAGCTAAAAATTTATACGTATACTCTTGAAACACTTATAAATAAATGATAAAAATTCCAAAGTTCTATCTCTTCATTGGTCCCCACAAAAAAATCCCAAAAACTGCTTAAAAATCAGACCGTCAAACCAGAGGACCCCCTTAAAGTTCGCGCTTTCCGAATGCCACCAAATACTCCTGGACATAATCAAATATGCCCGAGTCTTCCCGCATGATTCTGAACACGGTTGGAAGTACATGTTACAACACGCTGCTTCCCTGTTAGACCATCGCTAGCTAACAGCGGCTTAAAAGCGAGTTCTGAATACAGTCACTAACAACTCGGCGCAGTCACTTTCAATTGATACTGACTCTGCTAGTGACCTTAAGAGCGAGCTCTGAATACGGACTCAAGTATTGAAATAATTTCAAAAACTTCTATCATGATTATCAAACTAGCCAATTGTGACCAAAATAGTGTTTGTATATGATTTCAAAAACTTCTATCATGATTATCAAACTAGCCAATTGTGACCAAAATAGTGTTTGTATATAATTTCAAAAACTTCTATCATGATTATCAAAGTAGCCATTTGTTGCCAAAATAGTGTTTGTATTTTTAACACTAAACCTACCAACCATTTTTTATAAACATATTTTTGGCTTTAAAAGGTCTAAATGACCCGTCGATGGTAGGTTCAGTGCTAAGAAAGTCACCGAAGTATTTATAATTATATGTTATACATTGTAACGTGGCTTCCGCGGGACAGCCAGTTACATAAAAGCATAGGCGCACGGAAAGCCGTGTCGCCGACGAAAGCCGCCGAGAGAATGCCGACGACGCCAGAGGTTCGTGGCGAGAGGAAGCCGGGGAGAGAAGCCGGCAGCGCCGAGTCCGAAGATCGGGCGGGCCCGGGTAAGATCGGCGCCGCCGAGAGACTGGCGGGCTGTGAGCGCCGAAATACGGAGAACGGACCGAGGCGAGAGATAGCGCACGGGTTCGGGTGAACTCGGGATACTTCGGGAATCCTCGGGCCGGGGGGCCAAAAGGGGGGCCACTTAGTTTCGAACCGTGAACCAGGCGTGAGCGTGTGTAAACAAGTGGTGAGCGGATTTTGAATTGTGTGAAGGAAAAGTGATTGGGACTGATATCGAACGAAGACGACTTGGCATTTTCCGACGGACCTCGATTATTTTTTGGATTACGACATCGCCCGAGGGAGCGAGCGAGAGAGCGAGGGAGCGAGAGAGGAAACGAGCCGGAGACCGGAAAAGAGCCAGGGGCGACGAGGAAGGAGTCGAATACACCGGAAGTTGGTAAGTCCAGTCACATTAACATTTGCCAAGCGTAGCTGCGCGCCGGACGGGGATGAAGTGCAGCCGCCGGTGCAGCGCGGCACGCGGAATGGGGGCAACGGGCCCGCCACTGGCCCACGCGCGAGAAGATTGCAGCCGCCCGCGAAGGTAGAAGATGCCTGCCGCGACCGCGTCCCTCAATATAATTGTATCGAGTCGCGCCCGTAAGACCACCCGATTGTACTCGTTTGCCTAGGACGCAATAAATGTCGAGTGTTGAGATGAAATCCCACCGTGTTAATTATTTCGGAAATACCGACCGATTCCTGCAGAAACTCGCCGCCCTCGCGTTCCCCTCTACCGCATGCGAAGAAGAGCTAGCGGGAAGAGCCGGTCGAGAGGACTCCCGGAAATGACGTGCCGCGGATTATAAATTAAAGGCCCGATGCGTCGGGCTGGTGCAAGGATGCACCTGGCGCCCAAGGGATCCGCGGAATGCCACGTTGGGTCAGCAGATAGGACGTAGTTCAGGAAATGCGTTACAACATATAATTTCATATTCAAAACTCGCTCTTAAAGTTACTAATAGAGTCGTCCTTAGTTCTTAGTGATTTTGTCGAGTTGTTAGTGATTGTATTTACATCCCGATTTTAAGCCGTTTTTAGTTAAAGATGCGCTAATAAGGAAATACTTCTGGTAACATGGGCTTCGCGTGTTCTGCAACATTCGGCAAAGCTCGAGATAATTCGTCAGTATCCAAAAATTCTCGGTTGCGTTTGAAAAGTGCGAAGTTCATTTTTGATTGATTCGTTAGCCATATTTAAAATTCACGGAGAATAAATATTATTTCTGTTAAAGGTAAGCTAATATTCATATGAAACTGGTAAATATACGATTCATTGTAGATGTAAAGAAACTAAAATTTTTCTATCGAAGAAAAAGCACTAGTCATGCAATTCATAAATTACAATCGTCTTGTGCTGAAAAGTAAAGCGAGTAGTGTAAAATCACAAATAAGTAGGAGGAAGATACATCTCAAGAACTTCACGCACTTCGTCTATGTCCACAATAACGTTTATTTCTTCTGCTATGTATGAAGAACTATCACTTTAAACACACCACCATACCCACATCACCACAGAGGTCGCTCTTACATGCAATATCGCGACTAAAAGCGCGCTGTTAACTGCTTATAGACGGTTTAAAATTAACTTTTCGATTGATAGCGCGCCAATAGCTGTTAGTGATCGTAACGGAATACGGTCCGAGCTGTTTGTGCGAAAACTAATGCGTGTAGCCGGCATATCGTAATATACAGTGTATAAAATCCTATTTATAGGTCTCCAACATTTCACGAGCAGTAAGCAAAAACCATATTCTATGTCTCCGGACGATAATATATAAAGAGTGACCATAAAAGTGGTTGTGAATACGGTTGCTTCTAAACTCATTATTAAATTATTTTAAAGCACGCTATTAGAAGTAAAACCGAATTCTGAATAAGAATTATAGAAATTATCAAACTTTATAACTTTCATAATACTTACATTTGATAAGCTTGGTATAGAAATATTTGGTATAACGTTGTACTCCCACTTCTGTTGTTGAAATACAGTCATTTGCGCTTGCACATAGAACATCCACAACAATTCCCTACAGACTTGGTACTCACTAAGGGTTCTCGTTCCATTTGGTAATAATTCTAAATTGTCCTTATCCCTGTGTACAAGTATAACAATAACGAAATGAAAGAAAATATTATAATGTATATATTGACAAAACTTTGCGAACATTACCACAATTCCGAAAAGTTTGCATGTTGAGAAGAACTATTGGCTTGATATCCTCCCTCTTCCAATTTGTACCACCAACAATTTTGCACATTATTTGATAGCCAATTTTTTGATACCAATCCTTCCATTACAATTTTTGAAAGTTTATACTGCGTGATATGGAACTTTCTTATGCTCAACGGTTCAAAAAAATGTACGTCATTTTTTGAAGTAGTGAGACACTTATCTACTTCTTTAACTTCCGTGACTTCTTCATCAGACCATTCCTGTTAAAAATATATTGCATATAGTATGTAGTCCGTCTATTGCAAATATAGAAAAAATAACAGCATGTTCTTTGTGAATACTTCTACATGAACAATTTGGTATAAATTTTTGTTATTAGTCAATATACTACCATCGAGCGTATGGTAATATCAGTATGAAATTATGTCTGATAATGTCTACAAACTTACACTTTCAGTGCTATTTTGGAAGTCGTAAAAAAAATCTCCTTGGCCTTCCTTTAAGTATGGACCCCAATCAATTTCATTACTTGCACCATTGTTACAGTCAACAGTAGCAATTACATTGTATTCATTTTTAGGCAACACATGACTGTTTAAGTCTGAGTTAGTTGTTTCATTTGCCAAATCAAGCAACAATGACAACAATGTCCATTGAAGATCATATTGAGGATGTTGTTCAAAATCGAAACTATGTAGGAAACAACCAATTAAGTACTGTAACTCCTTGGCAAATTTATACTTTCCGTGAATTGAAAATTTTGTAATAAGTTCGTCAATTTTTTTTTTGGTTTCATTGCCATCAATTGAAAGGTATCGATGATTCTTGATATTGGATAAAGTGAATCGTTCACAAACATCAAAGCCTTCTTCAGTGTCCTGTTAAAACAAAAATTCTTTAATTGTTCAATAGAAGCTATGTAAATTATACAATGTCTTTTTAACAGTACTGAAGTATATACTATTACATTGATTGAAATATAACGCAGTATTAACCCTTAAATACTACATTGGGTGAATGCACACCCAGTGCGCCGTTCCCATCACTCAAGCAGCTACTAAAGTGTGGTATTCAAAGGTTCATATTAATAATAAAAATAGATGCCAGAAGAGATAAATAATTTCAAAATTTAAAAACAACAGTGTCAAGATATGCATTTGTCAAGAGACTCGTTTGAGTCGGACGTCAAGTGCAGGCAGCGAGCAAAAATCGAGACTTTTTACCCGAAGGAACTCACAATATACGTGTGGACATAGGCAACTTAATCCGGCGGCTGGTCAGCCGAGGCTATTTAAAACAATATTTTTCTTAATATTGGCACTGGAAAGAATATTTAACGAAAGGCTGTGCATCAGGAGAAGTTAATGATTACATTTATACTAGTTTTCAATATCCTGAATCGATTGTTACAGGTTAAATGACATTCATCAAGAGACTCGGTCGAGTCTCGCGCCAAGTACAGGCAACCCGCCGTACGGGGCACGGCTCGCCGAGACTCTTTACTCGAAGCATCGCTTGTACCTGTGTTTCCACTCAAATATCTTATGAACGGCTGTATGTGAGAAAAATTTATTGATACATTCACTCTAGGAATCAAGGGTTCTGAATTGATTGCCACTAAATTCAATACGATTAGTATACGAGATCAGGGTGTATTGAGATGGCGAGCGAGATGATTTTATTTCAGGTCCGTCGTCGTCGTCGTCGTCGTCGTCGTCGTCGTCGTCGTCGTCGTCGTCGTCGTCGTCGTCGTCGTCGTCGTCGTCGTCGTCTTCGCACGTCCATCGCATTTTTTACCCAACAGATGGCGCTGACTGCTGTGTCTTCATTACCTATTTGTACTCTGAATGGTGTTAGTAATTTACGAATACACAACACAGTCAAATACACTTTATACGTGAAGCTACTGTTCATACCGAATTTCCAGTTAGTATAAGGGTGCTTTCACACCGTATACAATTATTAAGTTTTTAATAGCATTCATGTGGAGCGCGCGTGTATGGGTGTATGTATATATGTGCTTCAACATAGTTCCTCGTATTTTAGGTGACAGTTTTTAGAGACACAGAATGTCCAGGTGTTTCTCTTCGTAATTTCCTGTATGTAGGTGGCGGACGTGGAAGTCCAGGGTGTCCAGGCATTCCGCTTCGTAGTTTTCTGTATCTAGGTGTCGGATGTGGAAGTCCAGGGTGTCCAGATGTTCTGCTCCGTAGTTTCTTGTATCTAGGTACTGGATGTGGAAGTCCAGGGTGTCCAGGTAGTCCGCTTCGTAGTTTTCTGTATCTAGGTATCGGATGTGGAAGTTCAGGGTATCCAGGTATTCCGCTTCGTAGTTTCTTGTGTCTAGGTACTGGATGTGGAAGTCCAGGGTGTCCAGGTATTCCGCTTCGTAGTTTTCTGTGTCCAGGTGTCGGATATGGAAGTTCAGGGTGTCCAGGTATTCCGCTTCGTAGTTTCTTGTATCTAGGTACTGGATGTGGAAGTCCAGGGTGTCCAAGTAGTCCGCTTCGTAGTTTTCTGTATCTAGGTGTCGGATGTGGAAGTCCAGGGTGTCCAGGTGTTCCGCTCCATAGTTTCTTGTATCTAGGTACTGGATGTGGAAGTCCAGGGTGTCCAGGTATTCCGCTTCATAGTTTTCTGTATCTAGGTGTCGGATGTGGAAGTCCAGGGTGTCCATGTATTCCGCTCCGTAGTTTCTTGTATCTAGGTAGTGAATGTGGAAGTCCAGGGTGTCCAGGTATTCCGCTCGGTAGTTTCCTGTGTCCAGGTGTTGGATGTGGAAGTCCAGGGTATCCAGGTATTCCGCTACGTAGTTTTCTGTATCTAGGTGTCGGATGTGGAAGTTCAGGGTGTCTAGGTGTTCCGCTCCGTAGTTTTCTGTATCTAGGTGTCGGATGTGGAAGTCCAGAGTGTCCAGGTATTCCGCTTCGTAGTTTTCTGTATCTAGGTGTCGGATGTGGAAGTCCAGGGTGTCCAGGTATTCCGCTTCGTAGTTTTCTGTATCTAGGTACTGGATGTGGAAGTCCAGGGTGTCCAGGTATTCCGCTTCGTAGTTTTCTGTGTCCAGGTGTCGGATATGGAAGTTCAGGGTGTCCAGGTATTCCGCTTCGTAGTTTCTTGTATCTAGGTACTGGATGTGGAAGTCCAGGGTGTCCAGGTATTCCGTTTCGTAGTTTTCTGTGTCCAGGTGTCGGATGTGGAAGTTCAGGGTGTCCAGGTATTCCGCTTCGTAGTTTCTTGTGTCTAGGTACTGGATGTGGAAGTCCAGGGTGTCCAGGTATTCCGCTTCGTAGTTTTCTGTGTCCAGGTGTCGGATGTGGAAGTTCAGGGTGTCCAGGTATTCCGCTTCGTAGTTTCTTGTATCTAGGTACTGGATGTGGAAGTCCAGGGTGTCCAGGTATTCCACTTCGTAGTTTTCTGTGTCCAGGTGTCGGATGTGGAAGTTCAGGGTGTCCAGGTATTCCGCTTCGTAGTTTCTTGTATCTAGGTACTGGATGTGGAAGTCCAGGGTGTCCAGGTATTCCGCTTCGTAGTTTCTTGTATCTAGGTACTGGATGTGGAAGTCCAGGGTGTCCAGGTATTCCGCTTCGTAGTTTTCTGTGTCCAGGTGTCGGATGTGGAAGTTCAGGGTGTCCAGGTATTCCGCTTCGTAGTTTCTTGTATCTAGGTACTGGATGTGGAAGTCCAGGGTGTCCAGGTATTCCGCTTCGTAGTTTCTTGTATCTAGGTACTGGATGTGGAAGTCCAGGGTGTCCAAGTAGTCCGCTTCGTAGTTTTCTGTATCTAGGTGTCGGATGTGGAAGTCCAGGGTGTCCAGGTGTTCCGCTCCATAGTTTCTTGTATCTAGGTACTGGATGTGGAAGTCCAGGGTGTCCAGGTATTCCGCTTCATAGTTTTCTGTATCTAGGTGTCGGATGTGGAAGTCCAGGGTGTCCATGTATTCCGCTCCGTAGTTTCTTGTATCTAGGTAGTGAATGTGGAAGTCCAGGGTGTCCAGGTATTCCGCTCGGTAGTTTCCTGTGTCCAGGTGTTGGATGTGGAAGTCCAGGGTATCCAGGTATTCCGCTACGTAGTTTTCTGTATCTAGGTGTCGGATGTGGAAGTTCAGGGTGTCTAGGTGGTCCGCTCCGTAGTTTTCTGTATCTAGGTGTCGGATGTGGAAGTCCAGAGTGTCCAGGTATTCCGCTTCGTAGTTTTCTGTATCTAGGTGTCGGATGTGGAAGTCCAGGGTGTCCAGATGTTCTGCTCCGTAGTTTCTTGTATCTAGGTACTGGATGTGGAAGTCCAGGGTGTCCAGGTAGTCCGCTTCGTAGTTTTCTGTATCTAGGTGTCGGATATGGAAGTTCAGGGTGTCCAGGTATTCCGCTTCGTAGTTTCTTGTATCTAGGTACTGGATGTGGAAGTCCAGGGTGTCCAGGTATTCCGTTTCGTAGTTTTCTGTGTCCAGGTGTCGGATGTGGAAGTTCAGGGTGTCCAGGTATTCCGCTTCGTAGTTTCTTGTGTCTAGGTACTGGATGTGGAAGTCCAGGGTGTCCAGGTATTCCGCTTCGTAGTTTTCTGTGTCCAGGTGTCGGATGTGGAAGTTCAGGGTGTCCAGGTATTCCGCTTCGTAGTTTCTTGTATCTAGGTACTGGATGTGGAAGTCCAGGGTGTCCAGGTATTCCACTTCGTAGTTTTCTGTGTCCAGGTGTCGGATGTGGAAGTTCAGGGTGTCCAGGTATTCCGCTTCGTAGTTTCTTGTATCTAGGTACTGGATGTGGAAGTCCAGGGTGTCCAGGTATTCCGCTTCGTAGTTTCTTGTATCTAGGTACTGGATGTGGAAGTCCAGGGTGTCCAGGTATTCCGCTTCGTAGTTTTCTGTGTCCAGGTGTCGGATGTGGAAGTTCAGGGTGTCCAGGTATTCCGCTTCGTAGTTTCTTGTATCTAGGTACTGGATGTGGAAGTCCAGGGTGTCCAGGTATTCCGCTTCGTAGTTTCTTGTATCTAGGTACTGGATGTGGAAGTCCAGGGTGTCCAAGTAGTCCGCTTCGTAGTTTTCTGTATCTAGGTGTCGGATGTGGAAGTCCAGGGTGTCCAGGTGTTCCGCTCCATAGTTTCTTGTATCTAGGTACTGGATGTGGAAGTCCAGGGTGTCCAGGTATTCCGCTTCATAGTTTTCTGTATCTAGGTGTCGGATGTGGAAGTCCAGGGTGTCCATGTATTCCGCTCCGTAGTTTCTTGTATCTAGGTAGTGAATGTGGAAGTCCAGGGTGTCCAGGTATTCCGCTCGGTAGTTTCCTGTGTCCAGGTGTTGGATGTGGAAGTCCAGGGTATCCAGGTATTCCGCTACGTAGTTTTCTGTATCTAGGTGTCGGATGTGGAAGTTCAGGGTGTCTAGGTGTTCCGCTCCGTAGTTTTCTGTATCTAGGTGTCGGATGTGGAAGTCCAGAGTGTCCAGGTATTCCGCTTCGTAGTTTTCTGTATCTAGGTGTCGGATGTGGAAGTCCAGGGTGTCCAGGTATTCCGCTTCGTAGTTTTCTGTATCTAGGTGTCGGATGTGGAAGTTCAGTGTGTCCAGGTGTTCCGCTCCATAGTTTCTTGTATCTAGGTGTCGGACGTAGAAGTCCAGAAAAGTGTGCAACAAGCTTTGGCGCTTCGCTCAAACTATAGTATCCTCTTTGATGTTCGCACGGCCTGAGGTACAAGGCCTGAAATAATCCAGCACACTCTCCTCTCTTACATTTACCACACGGCTTCAACAATCTGGACACCATTAACGACGCTTATATGCATTGAAGATTACATTTTCTTTAAAAATTTGTATATGTCTTTATGCATTTCTAGAAAAAGGGAGTTACACATTAAATTTATATGCCATTAAACATTTTCGACACCGCTATATATTTTTCTGATTAGCAACATCATAATGCATTTACATTTTATATCTGTGACAATATAGATTTCAGTGCTTAATACTTCTATTTCCCGTTGGACAACAAAAACTTGTGATATCCCCCAAAAAACACTTACGTGTAAAAAACCACGCCAAGTACAGGTGTGCTGTGTGTTCCTCTAATAAAAAGTATTGATATCAGATTATTGAGGCCAAGTACTTCAGTCACTACATGTTTGCCTATTATATGATCTAGCACTGGCCCATCATTTTAATTGTATTTTCGAAATTTCCTATAACGTTTTCACTACTCTTTTACATTACTACTGTTTCTCGTAGTTGATTATGAATTAATGGTTATTTAATAATTAATCAAACTTTAGCTGATTCCTTATCGAGTACTACTTGGCGGGTCCGTGCAATTCTTGATATAAATTTGCATTCATAATGCCAGTCATTAAACTCAAAACCAATGTCAACTTTCTATATAGAGTTTATTAACGATAACTCGTTAATAATAATCACGGTAAAATCTTAATAATAAACATAATTTTAGGATACTATTAGTACGTTCAAAGTAAGTACTTTGGAATTTCTGGCACGGACCCGCCAAGTAGTACTCGATAAGGAATCAGCTAAAGTTTGATTAATTATTAAATAATCATTAATTCATAATCAACTACGAGAAACAGTAGTAATGTAAAAGAGTAGTGAAAACGTTATAGGAAATTTCGAAAATACAATTAAAATGATGGGCCAGTGCTAGATCATATAATAGGCAAACATGTAGTGACTGAAGTACTTGGCCTCAATAATCTGATATCAATACTTTTTATTAGAGGAACACACAGCACACCTGTACTTGGCGTGGTTTTTTACACGTAAGTGTTTTTTGGGGGATATATGAATACTCGAGAGACGATAGGATCAATTCAGTTACTTTGTCCTCTCCTTTTCCGTCTGCGCATGTTTACTTTCTCACATGACAGATTCCGTTAGCAAAGCAACTTTGCTAAAGTAATAATATATACAGTCTGTTTGACAAGAGCGTGTACGGGTAAACTTTTTCCTGGAAACTGTTAGAGCATAGGTTTAAACGCGATTAGATGGCGTGACCCATCCCCCTCGATGTTTTGTATAAACAGTTGTAGTTGCAATTACACTTTATTCGCAATAGAACGTATTTCACTATGAGTGTCGCGTACGCATCACATTACGAAGCCGTGTTTCTGTGTTTACATCCGAAAGGACCGAAAATATCTTACGCAGCTGCTGCTAAATACATGAAAAAGTTGAAAACACTTGTAAATAGTGGGTGAAAC
The DNA here is from genome assembly GCA_963971525.1 of Cephus spinipes. Taxonomy (NCBI): domain Eukaryota; kingdom Metazoa; phylum Arthropoda; class Insecta; order Hymenoptera; family Cephidae; genus Cephus; species Cephus spinipes. The sequence continues at coordinate 10,101,964 of OZ020578.1, forward strand.
GCTATTCTGACGTAAAAAACGTCGATAACTTGCCAGATCGTGACTGTGTGAAAAAAAACAACGAAAAAGGAGGACATATTGATTTTACGGGTGTTTGAGAAGTATTCTCGTCTATCATTGCGTGGCGGGCAGGCAGTTTTGTGCAAAAAGGTTCTGCATGTATCATGTAACACTATAAGAAGACGTTTACTGGGTCATGATGTGAAATTTCGAAGCACAGTGAAGAAACCGCTACTGTCCGAGAAGTACGTCGAAAAAAGACTAAATTGGACAAAAGAACGTTTGGACCGTGATTGGAACAAAGTAATTTTCTCGGACGAAGCTTCTTTTTGGGTACGATCTTCTATTAATTATGACTGGTTTATCTTCACCAATAGATTCATCCAGCGGACTGTTAAACATCCGGTAAAGTTGCACGTCTGGGGCTGTTTTTCCAAACAGTCATTTGGAAATTTGCACATCTTCACAGATAATTTGAACGCTGCCAAAATGGTCAAAATATATCAGAAAGCTTTATTACCATCTGCCCAAAGGTGGTTTATAAGGAATAAGGAAAACTAGCTACTACGAGGACAACGATTCAAAACACCGCAGTAGTCTTTGTACTGACAATGAATGGAAATAACAGAATGGCGGTAACGTATTGGACGCAGTCGCCAGATGCAAATCTCATAGACAATGTTTAGGCACTCATAAAGTCGAAGCTCCGGGGACTGCGTTGGATTCTAGGATTTTTACCCTCGATTTCAGGAGCTGCGCACAAGAAGCTTGTAAAATCTCCTAGAAGCTTCGACGGTTCGTATTCGTGCTAAATCGCGGAGGATCGTTTCCAGAGTTAGCCGCCCTCTCGCCCGACGTTTTGAGCAGCCCCTTGCCCCTAACGCCGGAGAAGCTTCTAGACCCATCTATAAGCTTCGATGAACCCTCTCTCTCCCTCCCAACCACGTGCAAGTTTGTGCAGATTTTAGCCGGCAGCTCCCAGCCGGTTTGACCTCAAACGTTATCTCTCAGAATTGCACATCGAGAATGCAGCCCAGGAATTTTGCAGGTTCGTGCCTTCCTCCCTCCTCGATCCCGTGAAGATCTCAGCTGATTTGAGCTTTAACGTTATCTCGCAGAATTGCGCATGAAGAATGCAGAGCTCCGGAATGTAGGAAGTTTTCAGAGCTTTCCTTTTAACCTTGAACGTTATCTCGCAGAATTGTGCATCAAGGATGCAGAGCTCCGGAATGTAGGAAGTTTTCAGAGCTTCCCTTTTAACCTTGAACGTTATCTCACAGATTAGTACGTAGCATCGATGGATTAAAGAGAGAGATGACGAGCGGCAGCGTTCGCTTTGTGTGTAGTGCCGAAAAGTGGTTTCGGGGATTTTTACGTTGACATTTATTCCAGCCTCCCGCCCCACGCAGGTTCGTGCAAATTTAGAGCGGAAGGTTTCGATGACTCCCCTGATCCCCATGCAGACTTCAGGCTGCAGCCGGACACTGATTTAATCTTGTTATTCAAGTATTGAATTACTCGCAGAAGATAAGCGATCTTCGTGCATTTCCGAAAGCGCGTCGAAAAATTTTTGACGTAGAGTTTGAGCTCAAAGTGAGCATTTTGGGTAGGAGTTTTATCGCTCGAACAAATGCAAAACGATCCCAGGAAAACATACAAACTATCGTATAAAAGGCCCTTCGATGATGCGCAGAGATCATTGTTTTTCAAACGCTCAAGTGCATTATTGGTGCCAACAAAATGCATTCTGCAAAGTGTAAGAAGTTAATCGAGATTATGGAAGGAGGATATAAACTTCTGAAGAAGGGATCATCGATTGAAGAAATTGAAAAACGGACGAAATTTGGTACTCAAAATATTTGACTTTTGAATGAAATTTTGAAAAACGTTACTCTTATGATTGGAGAAAACTAAAATTTTAACAACGATTAGAATCCTCAAATCTTTGAATGAAAAAGTGAAACACCAATTTCGAAAAAGAGGTGAAGGAACAGCGCGCGCGCGAGAGAGAGAGAGAGAGGGGGGGGGGATAGAGGGAGAGAGAGAGGGAGAGAGGAAGAGAGGGGGAGAGAGGGGGAGAGGGAGAGAGAGAGGGATGATAATGGTTTATTTAGCCAACTGGCTACTTAATCATAATACCTGAGGGTTACATTATTTTGGCTCGTATTTCTTAGCTTATTTTACATTCTGTTCCTTACTCTACTTCGATTCACATTATATTCTTTACTGCTTCTTTCATATTTCGTTTGAATTCATTCAAATTATTTGATTCTCTTCGGAAGTTTATTGTACAATTTAAATCCATTGTATGTCATTGATTTTTGTCCTGTACTTGTTTTGCAGAAATTTACTTTTATATTTTCTTTTTGTCTTGTATTATACTGGTGACTATCTTTAAGAAACTTCACTTCTTTCAGCAGGTACGTCGGCATAACTCCACATTTCATTTTGAGAACAAACAAACATACATTGTAAATCATTCGCTTTCTTATACACATAAATTGTAGCGCTTCCAGCATGTCCCTGGTCGGTGTATATCTATTACATTTGAGAATTGCTCTCATCGCGCGATTTTGTGCTCTTTGTAACATTTCCATACTGTATTCGCTGAAGTTTAACATGAGCGTATTGCAGTAGTCAAAGTGCGGCGCTATTATAGACTTATACACCATTACTAACGTATACGACGATACATATTTATTTATTCGGTACAAAAAACTAGCTTTCTTTGCTACTTTTTTTGTTATATAATCTGCTTGACTATTGTGATGGTGATGTCTATTATTACTCCAAGATATTTTATCTCGAGTACTTCTTCGAGTCTTTCTCCATCGATTTCTATGTCGCAACAGTTTCTTACTTGAAGTTTATGCGGATCATGTATTAACATAAACTTAGTTTTGTTTGTATTTAGTCTTAAAGAGTTACATTGCAGCCATTTTCCAATATTTTCCAGGTCATAGTTTAATTTTCTTTCAATCTCACTGGCATCCTTTCCATTTACATAGATTATAGTGTCGTCAGTAAACATTTTACATGAGCAAAATGGAATCACCTTGACTAGATCATTTATATATAAAATAAACAACAACGGTCCTAAAACCGATCCTTGTGGAACTCCGTGTATTGTATTTTGTGTTGTAGACATACTATCTCCGTATCTCACTTGATGTTTTCTGTTGCTTAAGTAATCTTCGAACCATCGATATACTGTTTCTGTTATGCCATATCTACACAATTTTCTTAACAATATATTTCTATTTACAGTTTCGAACGCAAGCTTGAAATCTAAAAATACTACTCCCACCATCTCGCTGTTATCCATATAATCACGCCATTTTATCACAGTACTTTGTAATGCTGTTTCGCATGAGAAGTTTTTCCGAAAACCTGACTGAACATCGACTAGTATTTGATTTTCCTCAAGGTACTCGTTTAACTGATTTTTTATCACTAACTCTAACACTTTCTCATATATGGGTAGGATATTTATGGGCCTATATTCTTCTGCTTTTTTACTATTACTAATCTTTGGTATACGTACTATTGTTGATGTTTTCCATGTGTCTGGACAGATTCCCTCTAGTATACACCTGTTAATTAAGGATAAAAATTGTTCACCTATATTCCCCCATATCAGTTTTAGAATATGTATTGTTATCCCTTCATCTGTGCCTTTTTTGTTTTCCAAGTTTCGTATTATTTTATCTACTTCCTCATATGTTACTTCCTTAAAGTAAATCAAATCTTCTTCCTCTAACCACTTCTACTCGCATTTCCGCTCCTCTTGTATCGTCTTCATCGCTAACTATTTCTTTAATACTTTGAAGGAAGAAGTAATTGAATTTGTTCGCAATGTCTTTTCCATTTGTGCATCGCTCCTCATTGAAACTTATTTCTTTTCCACCCGTATTTTCCCGTTTTGTTCCAATTAATTCCTTAATTGTTCGCCACATCTTGGTCGGACTTGATTTGACGTTATCTATATTCTGTTCATAATATTCTCTTTTACTTTTACGTATTGCTTGTACTACTCTATTTCTCTGGTATTTATACACTTCCCAATCAGTTTGATCATTTGTATCCGTTGCCATTTTATATGCATTATCCCGTCTCTCACTTTCTATTCTAACGTCCCGCGTGATCCATGGTTTTTCTATCCACTTTAGCGGTATTGTTTTTTTTATTTGCGGTGCAATTATATTTATTGCGTGTACGATGGATTGTATAGTGTCCTGTGCTAGTGTGTTTGTATCCTTACTCACGTCATAATTATTTTCAACTATTGTCGTAAGTACGTTATAAAATTTTTGTTCATTGAGATCAGTATAGTTTCTTGTATAAAAGTCTATGGTAGCATTTTCGTCATGCTTTTCTCCGGGTATGTCTATTTGGACTATCTGATGGTCCGATATTTTCGGAGTTTTTAGAACTCTTGTTATGACATGAAAATTTGAGAAGACTAGGTCTATCAGTGTCTTTGATGACTCAGTAATCCTCGTATATTATGTAACGTATTGTTTCAATCCCAAGTTTAGAAAGTATATATTTTTTGTAAACTATTTTTGCTAGTGTTCGTTATAATTTTGATTGAATATACTAATTGAAAGCTACATTTTGAAATTTTTTCAGATTTTTTGCATCCATAGCTTAGAAATTAGAGGGGGGGCAGTCTGATAACGACTTTGAAAGCAAATATCTCGTGATTGAAGGGTTAAAATGAAAAGGTCTAAGAACCTTTTAAATTGCATTTAAGGAGACATATTAAAATACACCTCACTCGATGGGGTGAGCAGAAAAAATGTCGAGTTCACTTCTTAATCTGCTGGAGGGGAGTAAAAAATTTTTTAATGTTATCATTTCTATTTTTGAATCGTCGATCTACATCTGTGTACCGAGTTTTATCTTAATCTGCCCATAAATGAGAGAATGGGAGGTCTGTGACATGCAGTCAGATGGACGGACGGACTGACGGACTGACGGACTGACTAACCGAAACCATAAGGGTTCCTAGATTTCCACGAAACCCTAAAAAAGAAAATGAAATGGAAGCTGGAAAGAATGTCAAAAAAAGAATCAGAAAAGGGAAGGAGAGTCCGAGTGGGTTATGGAAGGATTTGAATAAAGGGGGTGACGTGAGAAATGGGACGAGGAGGAGGAAGTACTAAAAAAAGTCCTGGGGGGGGGGGGGGTTGGAAAGAGGAAGAAAAAGGGGACAGAGGGCAGGAGGAAGTGAAGAGAAGGCAGGAAAAGGGAAAGGACTAGAGGCACGTAAGGAAACGGATAGGCGAGGAAAGAAGGGAGAAGAAAGGGAGAGAGGGAAGTAAAAAGGAAAGGACAGACTGGAAAATAGCCTTCTCGAACCCGGCAGGGCTAGCGAACAAAGACAAGGAGTTCTAGAAGAAGATAAAAGAATGGCAAGTAATGATGTTCGTGAAAAAATAGTAAGAGGCGAAGCAATGGAGCAAGTTGAGAAGAAGACTACCAGCAGGGTATAGGTGGATACAGAGGTCGAAGAAAAGGAATAAGAAGGAAAAGGCGATGGGTGGAATGGTGATAGGGGTAAGAATGAAGATGGTGGTGGTGGAGGAGATGGAGGGACAGAAAGAAGAGGATGGGGTAATGGTAAGGAAAGTAAGAACAGAAAAAGGGGAATGAGTGATAATGGCGGTATATGTAAACGGGGACATGGATAGGAAACTGGAAAGGATAAGAGGACGGATGGAGAATCAGAGTGGGAGAGAAGGGAGGATTTTAATGCAAAAACGGGAAGAGAAGGAAGAAGCGAGAGCGGGCAGAAGGAAAAGGGAGGAGAAGATCAAAGGATGATAAGGTCAATGGAGAAGGAAAGAAACTAATAGAAATGATAGGAGAGGTTGGATGGGAGTGAGGGATGAAATGGAAATATTAAGGGATATGACCAAGGGGAATATACGTACACAGGGAGTCGGGGGAGGGGGGGGGCGGTAATCGACTATGTGCTAGGGGATGAAAATACGAGGAGGGGAATAGAAGGCAGGGTAGTGGAAGATAGGATAGAATCAGACCATCACCCACTAATGGTGAGAATGGGAAAGGGTAGGAGAGAGAGCAAGAAGGTAAAAAGTAGGAAATGATCAGGCGGAATGAAGGAAGAATATGCAAATTTAGGGCTTCTACCTTATCCTACCAAATCATTAATATAAAATCAAACTTCGATCAACATCTCATACATCATCAGGACTTGGATAAGACTGGTCATTCACCCCAAACAATCTAATTGAGATTCAATCGCATACTGAGGGAAATCCAAATATACTAGGAATACGAAATCTCAGTAAGTACAGACGAAGTGGTAGGAAAGTTCGATTATGTAAATTATTCAGACAATTAAATAAATCATACACTCAAAAACAAACAAAACCAATGAGCCAGAAGGATCTAGACGCGACAAAATGTCAGGTTAACTAACAAGACAATTCTATTCAATGCTTACCATGGAAATTGATTCCCATAGAGTTTTCAAATCTACCAAAAGATCTACCTACTGAGGAATCACGTAAAAATAGAATATTTCCTGATCCACGAAGACACATTTTGAGAGATAATCACAACTTCAAATCATACAATTCGATAGGCCTTATATTAACACATGGACATGCTGATAAAGTAGACCGAACCAACGAATCATCCCTATTAATAACAAGATTCAGAAGAACATTCGAAAATAAATTGTTATAATATCTAAATACCGATAATGTACATATAAATAATTTAGATTTATTCAAAAGATTTATGAGAAAATATTGAAGAATAATAAATGTATGCATTACCGGCACGAGCATTATAAACATTATTTTGCTTTCTATCGCTTTATTGAAAAATGCATTTCGATCGATGCATCGGTCATACCTTATTTCGGGCTTTTTTGTTGATATTTCTGTGCCATGACTCGACATTTCTTGAACGCTTACGTCATTTCTGAATCAATTTTACACTCGACATAATGCATACTATTTGCTAATACGGTAAATCTGAATAAAAAATACTTACAACGACATTAATCTCTTTATTAATCAGAAAAACTTGGGCAGTGTACGCGTCTCGCTAACGATTTTATGGAAATGAAACGCTTCTGGAATGCGTTCACAACAGTTGACGATCATCTCATAAAACAATAATAATTGAATGTCGCTAGCACAGTGTGGTGTAGTTCTGTATGTATTGAAAATGAATATACAAGAAATATAAAAGCACAGACAAAATTAGAATAAGACTGTTCAAGAGTCAAAGATACATGAGTATTAAATAAATCTCAATGAAAATATATCTTAAACATGAACTTTTATGCAAAAAATAACAATATCTTAATGCTAAATGCAGTTATCGACCAGCGAGCGGTCAATACGCACACGATGCATGGATCTGGCGCGCCGAGAGTGATGTTTAAACATACACAAAATCAATACCAATACAAGTATTGGCACTGCAGAATTCTATACATTTTTTCACCTACATAGTCAATCTTTATTTAATTCTATCTGAGACGTCTGTATTTTTTCTGAATGCTGATTGAATCTCAGATACTTCTGTTATTGGATATTATTATTATTATTATTATTATTATTATTATTATTATTATTATTTAATCACATAAGATAAGTTTATTATTTTTTTCCCAATCGTTATCCATTATTGGTGTAAATGTAAATTCATTCACAACCTTAGTATTTTGGGATCTAACAAGGAGACCCTCAGGTAGCCGGGTCAGGGATTTTTTCATATTTATGGTACATAAAGTTCAGACCCCCAATAACACATGAGCGAAGCCATTCCGCCCGATGGCCAGGCATTTTCGAGAAAATCGATTTTGAAAATATTCGAGTACCGTATATCTCTTAGATGTAGACAATGGAAGCAGTGAGGCCGTGGCTCAGTGGGCAGCGCATCAGTTTAGTAAGTGCGAGGTTGCTGGTTCGAGTCTCCCTGCATGCGTATTATTTTAATTTTTTTTTTAATTTTTTTTTTTTTTTTTTTTCGTTCTACGTTTATTGTTGGTGGAAGCATTTGTAACGAATAACAATTTGGTTGCAAAATAAAAGAGATTGGGTCAGAAATAATTTTTTTTTTATTTTTCCAAGTTAAAGACAAAATGAAATGTTAGAGTACTGTCTAACAATAAAATAAAATTATTATACATTCACATCGGCTAGATGCCGCAAAACCTTTTGCTTTCCATGTTTTTACGACGAGTACCATCCAGGCTCTTGTGAAACTCCAATACAAAAATCGAAAGGTGCAGTTGCCGATGTGAATGTTGAGAACGTTATATTTCCTGTACACTAGACAACCTGAAAATATAACCACCTGGCGCGGCCTGGGTGATTGGCTGCCAGGGCTCTAGAGTAATAAATTTTAATATGTTGAGCGCCAGTTAGTTTTGAGAACTAACAAACTTTCTTCAAAATAATTATCGGCTAGCTGAGCCATGAGACGATCGCAAGGTGGGTAATTGGACGACCCAAGGAAAATAAATTGCAAAGCCAAAGACACAGTATTCGAAAAGAGAATATAGATTTATTAATTGGACTTACTTGCAAGTATCGACTATCGTCGATTATAATATTCAATCCTTCAATATTATTTCCAGTCAATTCAATATTTCGGTATTTCAATATATCCAATATTTCCAATTTGTTCAATCCAATAATCCAATTATTCAGGTTCACAATATGTCAATTTCAATATTTCCAAATTCACACAAAATTTCAGTATAAGTGAGACAGACAAATTACGAAGGCGAGACTCCTCGAGGGCTGACTTCCTCGCTATCCAATTGACGAAATAGAAGTGTCGTAAGCATTAGGCGGTGCCTATTTTACCGGCTCACTTGTTGCTTGACCACGTGGTCCGTTGCCGACGCTCGGACTGGCAAATCAATATTCCAGCGCATGCGCGTTCAGCCCTCCAGTGTCTTTGTCAAACTACCAGGTCAACTATAGGTTGTCTCTTTGTCGCTCTCGCGCGATACCTAATACGAGTAAGCAATAGACCCGCTAGTTCAACGGTTATTATTAACATATAATAAACTAAATTGCAGGTAATACAAATACCTTACGTTACCATAAATAACAGAAATGACGTAAATCCTATTTCGACAATTATACCTTACTCGTAAGTTTGTCCCTACGAGCGCTCGAGGAGTTTTGGGCGAGCGGTGACGTCGAGAGGAAAGATAAAATTATTTTCCTGTCACAATGTATAATAATTTTATTTTATTGTTAGACAGTACTCTAACATTTCATTTTGTCTTTAACTTGGAAAAATAAAAAAAAATTTATTTCTGACCCAATCTCTTTTATTTTACAACCAAATTGTTATTCGTTACAAATGCTTCCACCAACAATAAACGTAGAACGAAAAAAAAAAAAAAAAAAAAAAAAAAAAAAAAAAAAAAAAAAAAATTAAAAAAAATTAAAATAATACGCATGCAGGGAGACTCGAACCAGCAACCTCGCACTTACTAAGCTGACGCGCTGCCCACTGAGCCACGGCCTCACTGCTTCCATTCTCTACATCTAAGAGATATACGGTACTCGAATATTTTCAAAATCGATTTTCTCGAAAATGCCTGGCTATCGGGCGGAATGGCTTCGCTCATGTGTTATTGGGGGTCTGAACTTTATGTACCATAAATATGAAAAAAATCCCTGACCCGGCTACCTGAGGGTCTCCTTGTAAGACATTTGCATGTGACACATTAAGTCCCGTGCTACCAGCGCTTGAATCACTCCTTAATACAAAATAGCTATACAAAAAAAGAGAGTTGACAGATGATATCCAAAGTTTATATTAAATGGCAATTGAAAGAAAGTAATCAGCATTGAATTGCTGCTGCTTCCATAATGAAGCTTTATCGAAAGTCGCAGCAGCTACTTGACACCAAGCATTCGAAAGAAGATTTTCTGCTGTTCTTCAACTGTTGTTACCGTTGCTCTATTTGTCTAGATGGAGCACTATTTTTGGTTTATTTCAAACTGCTACTTCAATTTTCTAAATTATATTATCGAAGTTTCAAGAGCTGTATCACTATACTTTCTGGGCAGCTCACTAGTTTTATCATCATTATTGTTATTATTGTTAATATTATTATTAGCAATATTTACAGAAAGTAATGAACTGATAAAATCTACATCTTACATTTTTTATATCACGTAATAATTTCTGTTTCATTGTATTATACTGCAGCTAGTTTATAGGAAAAGGTGCGCTGAATTGTATGTAATTGTTTTTCAAATTATTAATACAAAACTTTTGGGTTACAGGAGTCTTCAATGACAATATGGCGCGAAAGCGATCTGTACCACTGAAGGTGGCCGTTCAAACGATCAAGAAATTTGCTCATTATTTCAAAACTGACCCGTTAGCAGCCTGGTCACATAAGGCATGGAAGGATATGTCCAAAGCTTTGGATGGAAAATGGAGCTTCGAGAGCTGCTATCTCAACGTATTCTACGACAGAAATTCCATCCTGTCTGAAGCCAGAATGGAATTGGGTGTAGCTGTTCCACCTAAGTTTGACAAGAACAATAATTCTACTATGGAAGAGTCGATCATCAGCAATTCGAAGTTTGATGGCGACGCATCCTTTGACTCATCGTTCGAATTGGTCGAAAACGCAACTCAACTGGATACGTTCGATTTGGTTCTGACCGAGCAACAGTGTAACGCAATTGTTATTAAAGAAGACAACAAGATCAAATTGAAGCCCGGGATGTGGACGAACGAAATTGCTTTATCATTTTGGCAACAATTTCGGCTGCCCTGTGCGTTCGTTTTTAAGCGAGCTGAAGTGCGACTTTGTCCTAATGGTAAGACACATATGATGAAAATAATGGGATCATGCAAAAGCAAAAGCTGCGACAACACTTTTCGCGGAAAGACTGAAAAAGAAGATGGGATTGAGGGCCTAACGGTTCGTATAAAAACTCGAGACACTCGAGGTGAAGACCATGAAAAATCAAAGCATCCTTTGAACTGTTGCGCTGGGAGTCTCCTGACCCCATAGAAATATGCCAGGCCTGGTAGTCCGCGCGTGCAGCAATGTGCTAAGTCAGAACTAAAGGCGGCCTGGCAACCGAAATAAAGAAATAATAAAATCGCACAATAATCACTTTTCGGAAGTCCAGCTTATGGCTGCACATCCGAAAATCGGGAGTCTACGTTTAGAATCCGAACGGATAAGGTGGTCTCGAGAGTAGACCCGAAACAGAAGATAGTCAAATAATTAACGGTGACTATATTTTCCAGGTCGACGTACGTCGACATACTGTACACACACTTAATCATTTTAATAAACCTTCTCAGTTTTGCTATATTCACGCGAGTTCTAACTCCTTAACCGGCAACGATCCCAAAAATATCCAAGCCCTAACCTCTCTTATCGAACACCTTCGTTATCGAGACGTTACGGCACAACAGAACGGTGAACGACGAAAGGAAGTACAGAAGGCGATAAAAGCAGAAGGGTGTTCTTTCTGGCGAAAAAGGCAAGCGAGGGAAAACATGCGACCTGGAGAATCCGAACCTCCGTTGTTACCTAGTGGGAATGTATGCCGACAAGCGCGAAAAGAAGGAGTCGACGTTGAACTCGGAGTAGAGAATGAGGACGGGCGAGATCTTATACGAACGATAGAGGAAATGGCGTTTAATCCCGAATACGCTGGCTTGATACACGATATTGGATCTCTGCCCTTCCATGTTATGTATAGTAGCCCTGCTCAATTATACGCGTACAAGGAATTTTGTCGCATAAATAAATCGTCAATTATATGCGACAGGAAGTCTCGTCACAAAGCTTGATCGAAAAGGTCGTAAATCTGGCCACATTTTTTTATATTCCATTGTGATCAATTTCGACGGTACTACAATTGCTGTACACCAGATGCTGTCGGAGAAGCACACGACACAATTTATCGAACTGTGGCTTAGGCAGTGAGTCCGAGGAGGGGCTCCCAAACCAAATCAGGCTGTGTGCGACTATTCGCGCGCGCTCTTGTGCGCCATCAGTTTAGCCTTCAATAATAAGACTATCAAGTCGTATATCAATACCATGTTTAATGCAATCTCGAGTGGTGGAGGCACGAAGAGACCAAATACTTTGATTCGAGTGGATGTAGCTCACTTGATCCATGCTGTGTGCCGTTGGAGTTGCTGGAAGGCGGTGCGCCAAGCCTGCATCAAAGACTTCTTCGTACGGTGCATTGCTATGATGGTAGAGTGCATTGAATTTTCCGATTTTCAGGAAATTTTCTACCTGACCTGTGTAGTAGGTCTTCAAACTCATCAAGACAGCGTGATCATTCATTCGGAGCTACAAACAGTGCAAGAAGCAAGAAAAAAACTAGAGGCGTGTATAGCCGTTCGTGGCATAAATATCGAGACAGACGCAAAGACATTACACTTTAAAAGGGCAAAGAGCTTTCGCCCAGAAGATGAGCGAAAACATCTGGAAGCAGAGTATTCAAGTGAGCCTGACAAGTCGGACAAAAACAGAAGTTGCATCGATGAATGGGTTGACGGGCAAGTTGCAAGCGCCGGAAAAATGGGACAGAAGGGTCAAGAGCTTAATCCGTTTTACCTGACAGAATTTGTGAAGCTTCTTTCGATTCTGGTCCAACAATTCCCCCTCTGGACCAGCGTCGGAATGGTTCATGGTACCCCTCACGCAACGTCAAGCTACGTAGAAGGCTATTTTGATGATATTAAGACAAGAGTTCTGAAACACACTGCTCGTCCCATGCGTGTCGATAAGTTTTTGAAAGCACACGCGCGTGATATCGCTGGTGCGACTCTGCTGTTCTCATCAGATTCGATCAATTTCAACGCCGGGCGATGCGCTCCAAGCATCGAACTGAAGAGTAAGGTAGACATCTCGTATAGTGAGTTGCCGTCTGGTGTACTTCATCCCGCTGCAACGCAATTGAACGATTCAGACTTACTGTCTACGGAAAACTGGCAAAGAAAAGCTGAGACGGATCAACTAGGTGATATCGATTCGTTCGACCTAATTGTCGAAGATATGTCATCTTTTCCAGAATTATCATCGAACACTTACGCAGCCTTCACTAAAGACTTAACGTTACCGGATTCTGAAAATTTTCAAGAAGACTTTGAAACGGATAATCTCAACTATAAAATGTCAAACGACTTCGATGTTTTCAAAATCTCAGCGAACACTTCGGCGTCAGCCACAAAATTCGATACCGCGGACAAAAATAACGAGTCATCGGATGTGTCTATGATAGATCACTCGTATTGTGCGATGAGTAAAGCAGATGTTTCGGACATCGATAAGTTAAACTTGCAGAGCACTGGTTGCACTGAATTCGATCACAGCTCCACGAAATTGGCCGTTCCAAACAACTCGATTAGCATCCCTAGCAAAATAGAGCTGAATTTGGATGAGCAACTAACGTTCAGTTTTAATGCATCGTCGCCGCTAGCTGCGAAGTTGGACGAACAACGTCATCAGTGTAATCAAGACCCACAAAAGACAAGTAAATACTTCAGAGTATATCCGGAAATTCGATATAGAAATTATCTCGTCGGACAGAAGAAGAAGTCCACGTTGCTACCGCACGGTTCGCGTTGTCCACTTGTGAAAATTATCGAAAAATGGGGTGAAAAGAAGGCATATTATGTAATGAACACGTGCGCCTTCGACTCGCTAGTCCACATCCTCATGACTGCCGAAATAGATGACGTTAATTACTTCGACTTTTTCACGAAATCACAAAATCGTACGCTCAGACTCGTGCATAATTTAATTGAAAAAGGTGCGACGCAAGCCTTGTTTCGCGAGAGGGTCATAATTCTAAAAGGTCTCTTTTCCTGTATACCGCACACGCAGACAAACCTACGAATTGTATCTTATCTCATCGATGCTACCGACAATATTATAAATATCGCCGATAAAACGCTAGCCTCCGAGCCCAGTGTCGCAAATACAGAAATTTGTTCACTTTGCGAAGGAAGGACTTACGGGACGATAGTCTTATCGCCGAACCACAAAATCCTCGCTGATAAAGGATTTAGCTCTTTAGAAAAAGCTTTACACTTCCGATCACCGATTTCGAAAGTACGTTGCCGAGACCCATGTCAAGGACAGTACACGTGGTTACGTGAACCACGAAATCACATCATAATCGAGCTCGACATACGTCCCCACATCGGATGTACAACAGGAATGGCCTGCAGTCTTACAATTAAACAAATGCCAGCTACACTGACGCTTCAACACGGCGAAAATATAAGATCTGTATACAGGTGTGTATAATGAAATGCTTGTTCGTTGTATTTTTAAATGCACATTTTAAGTATTATTTTTAATTGGTTTAATTTATTTATTACATTTATAGATTGGCTGGAATAGTAGCTTATGTCCCAGGGCACTACGTCGCATATTGCGTGCGTTCCTATGGGGCTTGGCAAATTCACGACGATCTCGCGAAAGGTATCGCGACATGTAGTTCCAGCACCGAAGTCAACCCTCACCACGTCGTATGCATACGTTGTTGATGGGTAATACGTTTCTATAAAATCCGACTCTACACATCAAAAAAAGGAGAATTGTACACAAGTGGAACTGTTCACGCAAAACCGTACACAGGCTAAATTCACCATGGCAATGCTCTACAAAAGCGTAACTGTACACGGCGAAACTCTACATGAACTAAATTTACCATGGCAAAATTCAACATAAGCGAAACTGTCCATAGCAAAACTCAACGAAATCTCATTCACCACAGGCTCAATTCAACACATACCAGATTCTACAGCATCACCAACTCACGCCCAATCTACATGCGCCGCTTCTATTTATTAGCGTATGTTGATTGGGTGTGAGTTGGTGACGGTGCCCGTGCAGAAATTTATTCGGGCAGCCGCAAAAAGATAAAGGGCCTTGTTAGGCTTACACGTGGCAGCCACAGTAGGGATGCCATACTATGGCCCTACTAGGCTCAACACAGGCGGCCACGATAAAATATATAGTCAAAAATCGAACACTAGGGCCTAATCAGGCTTAATCATGGAACCCCCAGTAGGGTCACTCATACAGTTTGCCAGGAAATTGTCTATAAAGGGTACCACAATTTTTTTTAAATATTTTTTTACGCTCAGTAAACATACGGTTATGATAAACGGTGCAGATGGTTTCAGAGTGCAAAGCATTTCTTGCCATTTCTTGCGTGATGGCTCGTTGCTAAATCGCCCTAATATGAAACTATATACATGTAATACAACCACCGGCCACCAGAGGGACAGGGATACCCGCAAGCAAAAGTGGGTCACTGAGCCGATAAGCTTCAAACTTTATAGAATTCTGAAAAAAAGACGAAGAGGCGATAAAAGCTACTACTTAAGGATGTTGTTCGGTAAAATAAAAGATCCAACAGAGGATTGAAACTTTCACCAAATATTCTTCGAATTATTAAAAAAATATTTCTCCTCAGGCAAAAATCGTTTTGCCGTTCGGAATTGGTAAAAAATGTCATTGAAATTGATGATTTTAACACGCAAAGCATAGACGCATGGCCTATATTAATTTTTTGACATCGATGGAGGTCTAACACATGCATGAAACTTAGCTAACAGTTAAAAGACTCTAAAAGACATATTCTCAAAAAAAATGAAATTTTTTGACCGTCTCGATCCATGTTTATTTTGACGAAAACTGTAAAATTTTCGATAGTATGAGGTGTGTGGTGGGGGGAACGCTCGCGACGTGGCAACAGCGTAGC
The DNA here is from genome assembly GCA_963971525.1 of Cephus spinipes. NCBI lineage: Eukaryota > Metazoa > Arthropoda > Insecta > Hymenoptera > Cephidae > Cephus > Cephus spinipes. The sequence goes on from OZ020578.1 coordinate 10,117,746, forward strand.
TGGTTCGGCTGAGGAGACAGCGCGTTACTTGTAGATATGCCTATGTCTGTTTGGTCGCTGAGCGTAATGGGGCAGTCCGATGTTGCCAGCTCGTTTACCGTATTAGTGTGTGCTTGTCGGTGCACCGTAGACCAATCCGAAACAAAAGTTTGTACTGTTCGTCGTACTACGCGCAATGGCATTCATGCTAGCGGTACGGTATAACTTTTTGGTGAGATTGTCACCGAACAACGTCCTTAACTTGCAACATCTAGTAGTCCAATCCACAACACTGCTTCTATATACAATTTTTTAGAATCAACAAACTAATTTATAATTTGCAGGAATTCTTCTCCTACCCATTGAAAGCAAGGCTTAATACGTCACACTGAATTACTCTACTACCTACGATATTTTCATATCGTTCAATAATAAACTATGACAACAGAAAATAATGAAAATATCCTATTTCTTTCCTGTAAAACTATTATAAATTAGTAAGAGTATATTAGGGTGTTATACAGGACCTTTATAGGGTCCCGTTAGTTAATCAGGGCATATTTGAGGAACCCTTTACAGGGCCACGTTATTAGACCTATAAAGACCCCATCTTTTCAAGCGTGACCAGCCTAGTAGGGCTACGCTTAGGTGTCCATATTGGGCCCCTAATTAAATTGGGGCAAACTAGAAGGGGCCACGTGAGTGCCCTAACTAAATTTCTGCACAGGTGTAGAATCGGATATGTGTTGTGTTGGAGCTGTGATAAATTAGGTTATGTTAAGTTTTAACGCGAACAGTTTCGCTTGTGTAGAATTTTGTCGTGGAGTGTTTCGCTTGTGTATAATATTGCCGTGGTTAATTATGCTCGGGTGCAGTTTTGACGTGTACAGTTTTGCTTGTGTAGAACATTGCCATGGTGAATTTAACCTGTATCTAATTTTCCCATGAACAGTTGCGCTTGCGTAGAGTTTTCCTATCATTGTCACTCGTAAATCACCTTGATGCTTTTAATATATGTAAGTTTGGGACTAGCCCAAACTAAGGTGCGACATGTCAGAGGGCGTCCGCTCGACACTCATACCAAGCCCGAGGCGCGCGGCCGTCGCGCTCGTCAGTCGTAACTGCGAGAGAATAGCAGTAACCACGCTCAGATACGTGGGAGATTCATGGCGCTTGTCGCTAAGCTTTATAATCAATCCAAATTAATCATTATATATAAATAAAGCTGCACTTGTTGTTGATTCAGGTAAACCTGTGCACAAATCTGGTATTATAATTATTCTAGTGGATCGGAATAGGAGTGTATAGTGTAAATATATTTTCAGTCATTAAAAGCATCAACCGCAGTACATATTATTGGTGACGAAGTTACCTACTCTATTAAGCCCAAGGAGTGGTCTTATATATGTCGGAGAAAGGCTCCATCTTCGAACTTTCGACGAACTCGCAGTCACACAGAGCTCTTCTCTCAAATCAAAACTAAAAACTGACTCCCCCGTCAATCTATCCACCTTATATCCTGAAGGTCCCCACCCCTATCATTAGATTGGGTGTTTACATCCCACGACCGCGAGCACACCCGGTGTCCGTCAGGTAGCACCCCAAACCATATAGGGTCGGATCGCAAACACTCTCACCGAATAACAATAATAACAACAATAATAACACGCTACACTCCGACACGGCCATTCTGACGCTCACACGTCCTCGTGTGCCTGAAGAATTCGGCACCTGCGCCATATCAGACCGCACAAAAAATCTCATTGCACAAATAATCCAAAATTCAAATTACAACTTAAACGGAGGCTTAATGCCTTACATCCTTGAATAGGGCCAGAATCGCCGTCCCCAGCAACAACGGATCAAACATTCCGTCCAATACACCTCCCATGGCTCTTGCGGACGTACGCAACTATACCATGTACCCATGTACACCGTGGTCCCCTCCGGACCCAGGCCCCCGCCGCATTACCAGCTGCCCCTCGCTCCATGATCAAACCCATATGGGTTTGCACTTGCGATTACAGCGTGATACATGCAGTGCGACCTCCAGCCATTAGTGCTTTGCATCAGTACCTGCACTAGTGCCCTTTTCGTACTCGGCACTACTTTCGGTGCTCTCTTCACCGCATATATCCAGTTCATCGGGGACGCGATTGTCAGGCATCCTTTTCAAGTTTTCATGCGCGTACTTGTAAGTCCTCTTATTCATCAGTGATTTTAGGGTATATCGATCACCCTCAAGAACCTCTACTATTAGGAATGGACCCCTGAATTTGGGATCTAACTTGGTCTGATTTAGCGCAAATGTTCACCACCTTAGCTCTCGAAATGCTGAAACTACTTGATGTCATGCTAACATCAAAACCGCGGCTAAGGATCTCACGACCGATCATTATGTCATGCTTTAAATACTCGCTCGGTAAGATGTGGAACAAAACTTCCAGGATATAGCCGTTTATCGTTACCTCTGACGGTATCTGCATAGTAGTGTATACAGTAGAATTCCCGATACCCCTGAGCGCGATAACGTCGTTGATTCTCTTATCCCCAAATTTCGCGGCTATCGCTTCTTTTAACAGGGAACACTCAGCTCCCGAATCGAAACAAAATGAAAACGACTCACCGGATCATGCTAATACGCCTGTGGGTACAGCAACCGTACACAGGTCGATGTCGATCCCACTTCTGATGTCGGAGAAAGGCTCCATCTTCGAACTTTCGACGAACTCGCGGTCACACAGAGCTCTTCTCTCAAATCAAAACTAAAAACTGACTCCCCCGTCAATCTATCCACCTTATATCCTGAAGGTCCCCACCCCTATCATTAGATTGGGTGTTTACATCCCACGACCGCGAGCACACCCGGTGTCCGTCAGGTAGCACCCCAAACCATATAGGGTCGGATCGCAAACACTCTCACCGAATAACAATAATAACAACAATAATAACACGCTACACTCCGACATATATATATTTAAGAAGATCGATCGTAGTCTGTTTAATTTGAGACCATTGGTTTTTAATTACTCACCATAAAATATATGTTATTTGCGATAAGATTTTGATAGTGTTGACGTTGATAGACGCTCCAGGGTGAACATTCAAAGGAGAAATACATTTGACAAGGCAATTCAAAATTTAAAATGGAAAAAAATATTCATTACAAATTTTTGAACATTAATTTTAAATTTCAAAAATACCTGATTCAAATTAAAGAGTTTTATTTGCTTAAGATGTTTTTTAAAACAGTTAATTATTTTAGTCTAATAGTCGAAATAACAGTTGCCCGAAATATTTTTCCAGTGAATAACAACACCGTGATTATTATTCTCATATAGATGCGTAAACCATCAATATATATTGCGACGACACTTTTTAACGGTGACGCACAAATAAATGGCACCGCGAGAAATAATTAATGAAATACTAAATTATTGGGCGCCAGGTATAACCAGAGTTACACCGCTGTCTCCTAAGGACACCCTGGCCAGCTCTTATGCGGTTGGGTCCTGGGTCTGGAGACAATATTCAAAATCTGAAAATTAGGGAAGTTCACTCTAAAAACTACTGAAAACGACAAATTATCGGAACCAAAATCCGTGGACGGATCCGATTTATTTTAAATAGAAAATATGAGAACAAGATGGTGAAATACAAGTGACAAGTACAGAAAATAGATCGAGATGATGCAGAACACACTGGGATATTTACCCAAACGATATTATACAATAATGTTCCCGCTGGAACAACGCAACATACGATACGATATAACAAACGGTACGGTAACGATAATAAACGGTACGATAATGACTCACGCACCCATGTGTTAGGGAGACGATTCCGCGAGACGTGGACTGAACGGTTAGACACAAAACCGGAAGAATTGAAATAATGAAATGAGAGACCGATCTCCTGTTTGTCACCGGATTAGCTATCCTTGGACCCTTAGCGGTCAGGAAAGCGCAGGATGACGCGTAAGAGTACGTCGAACAGAAAAGATCGGTTGATCCCGTGAATTGAAAAATAGCCAAAATTCCCCTGAGCGTCACTCACCGTTGTCCAGTAGCTCCTACTATTCCCAGGAACACACTCTCCTGGATTATAGTCCCTCAAACGGATCACGATACGATACAGTAAATACAAATATCGGTAGAAAACGATAGCACGTCTATCCCTGAGTCAAGCCACGCCGTGAGTGACGCTACAAATTTCCAAAATCGGGAACCTTCCTGAGAGCGCGCTGTAATACCACCCCCTGGTCCAATCAGGTTCACTGTTACATCGGCTCCGCTAGCCAGCTCGCGATCTTCAATTGTTTTAACGATCCCGGTAAAATAGATCTTGGCATGTTTCTACGATAGGATGGATGCAGTGCCGTTTCCGAAAGACGGGAATCACATCCACCTCTTCTCCCTCGATATTCGGCTTCCCGCCGCTTCTGCAACCCCTGTATGCCCTCTGCTTCTGAAGACGCTCGCCGCTGGCTTCGCGTAGTTGAGCCACGAGGTTGTGTGCTCCGGTCTTGACGTCACCTCTCCTCGCAGCGCTCCGCCAGGCCCGTAGTTGGCTCTCTCTCGGGCCCCGTCTCAATACAAATTTTGTCGAATCCTCTCGGATCCGCTGAATGAACTCAAAAACAAACGAAACGTTCCCCCCAGGGAAATAAATACAAATTCTTAAAATAAACTCAGTCCAACGCCACGCGAAACGCTTCGTAACTCATCCGGCCCCACGACGTAGCCGAATTCGCCTAATTTTGTGACGTGCATCAAAATGCCACGTCACAATATATATTTAAGAACATCGATCGTACTCTAATTAATGTTTAATTGACAATTATCGAGGATAATTAAAGCAACATAGGTGAAAAACCATTGATGTGTATAGAGAAGCAGCATTATCATGCTAGGATTAGAATCTTTGAAGCCGAGTAGTCCAGCTCGATGATTCACACCGTTCAGTGCTAATTCGATTGTCGCCTCCGCGTAAATTCTCAACGAATTTCTATATGAATGTAGAAAATTGTACTTTTCTCACGCCACAGCGAGTTATAGTCATGAATACCTAAATTGTGATATCTGTGAGGAATACGTCGCCAGCCTCAAACGAACGTACTCCCCTATCCACCGGGAGGGGATATGCGCATGCGCATAGGGCGCGCGATATCCCCTTACCCGGGTTACCCCTTGTCGAGAAGAACACTTCTAGTGTGTTCTAGTAGAGATGTGACATGCCGAGCGTTGGCGGATTGGTTGTACTTATTTTTTATATGCACCGTTGTGCGTCTCAAACCAAAGGTATCGAATAAACGTTAGAGAGTTTTCTGTTCAATTACATTAGTGTGGACTTTGTTTTGCGCCAAGCTACCCTCCTACCTGAGAAATCCAACAATATCAAACACCAAATTTTTATATATTTCGTTGATTATTCTGTAAGAAGAAAGATAAATAGGTGATAGAAAGTGTATTTCCATCGAGAGAGAGTATTCTCGTGTCTTTTTTTTTTTATTTTTACTATTCAACGATCACTCTTATGTTCTGCGGATTCTCAGTGGCCTGCGGATTATAGTAAGAGAGCCTAATGTTTGGAGTGAGAGGCTCTTATGGGCGACTCGTGCTAGGGCCAAGTGAGACGTTCTTATACGCGCTAGGCCAGCGCTGCCAGCGAGTAAGAGGGTCTTATGGGCGACTAGCGCTAGAAGCAAGTGAGACGCTCTTATACGCACTAGGCCGCTGCTGCCAGCGAGTGAGAGGGTCTTATGGGCGACTAGCGCTAGACGCAAGTGAGACGCTCTTATACACAATGCAGGCTATCTCTGGGACTCCACTAACTGCGAGTGAGAGGGACTTATGCGGATTCTGTTGAAATTGTCTGAGACACTCTTATACGGGACGCCTGGATTCTGGACAGACATGCCGTCCCGAGCGAGGGGAATAGGCTACCCTCTCTGCGCGTCGGCCTGGCTTTCGAGTGAGAGGGTCTTATGGGCGACTAGCTCTAGAAGCAAGTGAGACGCTCTTATACGCGCTAGGCCAGCGCTGCCAGCGAGTGAGGGTCTTATGGGCGACTAACGCTAGACCCAAGTGAGACGCTCTTATACACAGTGCAGGCTATCTCTGGGACTCCACTAACTCCAAGTGAGAGGGACTTATGCGGACTCTGTTGAAATTGTCTGAGACAGTCTTATACGGGACGCCTGGACTCTGGACAGACATGCCGTCCCAAGCGCGGGGAATAGACTACCCTCTCCACGCGGCGGCCTGGCTTGCTTGCCACCAGTCGCCACTGCCGGTCGCCCTACTCACGCTTCCTACTAGCTCCACCCAAGGACGGCATTAATGTCCCGCAGTGTACGCGTTGGTACTTGCTGCCCTGATATCGAAATCGAAACTGTTACTAGGTGCGAAAATAAACCTCTGACTGGTGGTGGACGAACGCGGAAATTTAAGAAGTAAATATCTTCGCCTTAAGCGAAGGATAAAAATAATTGAAAAATTCTTGTATTGGTTAACATTCGAAGAAGGATTTTTTATTTTATAATTCATTCTCTATTAATTACAAAATTTAATATATATAAAAATACCCAGAAGAATAACATAGAAACTAATTTTATATTTGAAATATTGTGCATATGTCATATAAAATAATTCCGGATGAGATTGAAAGAAAGAGCACAAAATTTGGGACTTTTCGTGTTATTGTTTCAAATTTATGCGGAACATTAAGAATTAGAAATAAAGTTGAAATCATAAAATATGCAATTGACACCATTCATTTAACCCTTTTATAGAATTAATTTAACTCGTGACGCCTTGTTGCTGAATCAGCAATTTTGTTTCCTGGCTATATTTTATTAATGAAAAATAGACTTGAAATATTAACACTTACGAAGTACTTGACAATGAGTAAGCCTTATTCTATATTAAGGTATAACTGGATAGATACGCAAAAATCACAAAAATTCTTGAAAATGTTATGAAAGATAGCTCTTGGTAGAATAATAATGTATGAATTATTTCAGAATTTTTCACCAAATAATTTAGTATTTATAAATTTTTGAAATTTATAAATTTAACACGGTCGCTTATGGGAAAACAGCCTCTACGGGCGTTAATAGTTGCAAAACGGATAGAACTAAATCGCCGTAAATTCTGGAAAAATTATATGATGTGGTGTACGATTCGACGACTGATTGTGCAAACTTTTATATAAATTGCCTTTATTATTGTCGAGAAAATAATTAAATTAGGGAGGAATATCGCCTTATTATGAATTACTCTGTGCAGACGTGGCAACGTTCTATAAGAGTATCGTAATTATTCTGTCGGTAAACTAGTGTCTACTGTTACCCACAGAATTAGTGTGAACTAACTGTAGATTGCTGCATTGCCGCGTTTAGCAGTCAATTTGAAAATAGTAAAAAAAATATTTTAACAATGAATCAGTTATCGATAATTAAACAAATCAGTATATATTAAGTTTTGAGGTTATCAACGATAATAATGATAGGATGTAAACGTATTAATTAAATTTAAAGATTGAGGGATATTTTTGTCAAACAATTGGAACAGTCGTACAGTCACTGATAAAAACTTAAGGAAGCACACCCTAATGTCATTAACTTTGGCTTAAATTAAAATTAAAAATAGCAAATTAATAGTTCCAAATGTCCACTCATTACTAATTTAGCTATTTGTAACGCAAAACATGTACTATACGATGGAAATCTATAAATACAAGATTTGCCCATTTTGGACTTATTTTTTGCCAGATGATCCGTCCATTTATACCTTTAGTATGTGCGAGTCTGTGAATCTCGTGGTAAGTTTATTGGAAACAAACTCTGAACCAACAATTATGTTTCCAATAAATTTATTCATGATCTACTTATGAAAAATTCCGTATTAATTATAAGCTCTTTAAAACAAAAAAACAACATACATATTTGCCCGACAATCGTCGCACCACATTCCACGTCTTACCCTCACTCCCGGTCAGCCAGGCGGTAGATAGTTTTTCGCTATTTTAGGCGAAACCGTGACATAATAAATGTCTTTATTAGTATATTAGGGACTACCAAACGATTCTACATCGAATGCACCCGTTCAGAAACGAAAATTGTGAAGAAAAATTATATTTCCGGCTATCTTCACATCGCATATTCCACGCCTTACCCCCACTCCCGGCCAGCAAGACGGTAGACGATTGTTCACTATTTTAGGTGAAACCGTGATACAACAAATGTTTTTATTAGTTTATTCGGGACTAACAAACTATTCTACATCGAATGCACCCGTTTAGAAACGAAAACTGTGAAGAAAAATTATATTTCCGGCTATCTTCACATCGCATATTCCATGCCTTACCCCCACCGCGGCCAGCCAGACGGTAGATGGTTTTTCGCTATTTTAAGCGAAATCGTCATCTAACAAATGTTTTAATTAGTTTATTTGGGACTAACAAACGATTCCACATCGAATGCACCCGTTTCGAAACAAAAACTGTGCCAAAATCAATATTTTTCGGCTAACTTAACACTAAAATTTATTTTCGTTATTGCAAAAAAAACTATTATCTAACAAATGTTATAATTAGTCTAACAATCAATAACAAATGACTAACAACCGATGTGCAAGTACAGAAATTCGATAAGTCGAAGTTGCCCGGCTAACTTTACGGAGGTGACGACGAGGTGTAGTCAATCTGATCAAAGTGGGCCGATGAGGCAGACATAGAAGGAATCGTGAGTTCTAAAGGAAAGAAAGCAAGTACTCAATATCGAACAGAGCAAATACTCATGATGATAGAACAGAGCAAGTGCTCAATATAAGAGAGAGCAAGTGCTCGAAATAGAAAGGGACAAGTGTTCCGCTTAGATTTCGACTAGACTGAGCAATTGCTCATAGTTACGAATTGTACAGCAATTCGTCTCATTGCCTCGAAAACGGGGCAAGAGCTCGTTAGTTTTGTTCTGTAAACAGAGACAGTGAATATATTTACGTTATACCAATTTCTTACTTTCATTATACCATATCTTCAAATAAACCGCATATTACTGTTTTACTCATCACACACAGAGTTATACTTTGAATAGCACCTTACCCACAACACTGTATACACCAAGAAGTACGGTAAAACCTTACAATAATGTAACCCTCAAGAGTACCAAACTGACAATAATTAAAATTTCTCCCTTCATAAAATTTCATAATGTCATGGTCCCCCCACTTTCTGTATACTTTACTTTGTTCCATGGGTAACCATACTTATTCACTCAGAGAGAGGTCTTGAATAAGCAAAACTTGAAATAGTAGAGTTACAATATAGTGAGATGACACATCATTACGTTATTGAAAAGTTTTACTGTAAAATGTTTGTGTCTAACAGCTACTGATCACAGCGAACATAGGAAATATACTTCGCACCAGCATATAAGTTAGAAAGAGTTGATATGCCATACATTTTATTTCAGATATAAAATATATGCAAGATGGCCTTTTTTTACCAATATTTCCTTAGTGGCATATATATGTCCTTCTTTGATTGATAAGAGGTCAGCAATTATTTAAAATATTATTAAAGAAATTAAATGTAATTATTACCTCTTGTGCATTGCACAAAATAAATATACCTTGTATTAATATAAGTAATATTTTGAAACACAATCATGTTTGTATTTATTAACCCTCTATTATATACAATGAGCACAGATTGTACTTATGCACTATGTAAGGCAGTTCCAATAAATAATACTTTTGTAATTCATATATTTTTTTCAATAAAAGTTCATATTTTTCAATAAACAAGAACAGAGATTCATTTAACTTCAAAATTTGTCCCAAATACCTCGTTTCATACTATTTTCTAAAACCGCACTATAGCCACTGTTCAATATTCAAAATAATTATACTTTTCGAAATGCACAGTAATGACAAATGAATTTACCAATAGTTTCACTTCTGCATAATATCGCCATAAGACGCCGTTTCTTAATCTTATATATAAAAATCTCGTGTCACGGTGTTTGTGGTCGCACTCCTCCGAAACGGCTCGACCGATTTTTATGAAATTTTTTATGTATATTTGGTAGGTATGAGAATAGATCGTAAAGTATATTTCATACCGCTAGGTGATTAGGGTGTCCCTATCCAGAAAAATTTTTTATATCTTTTTTTGACCAATATTTTTTGTTGTATTTTTTTTATTTGGCGTCAGAAAATACCTATAACTCCAATTTTTCACACTCCTACCCCCACCCTTTCATTTCTTAATACGCGATAATCTTATACGCAATTTTAGTATTTTTTTTATGAACAATATCCAAATAATTTAACCGATATTTTTCTCTTTACATTTAACTTTTACGAGATCAAACAATGAATATGTCCGTTACGTTAATGATATACATTGAATTGAGAAAATGAATGATTGGTGTTTTTTTTGTTTTTATCGGCGGTCATCGTCTACAGCGCTCTATTCTTCTTTCTGTCGTAGATCCCATCCCCACACACTTACAATACATTCGTTATTTTTTATTTAACAACCAAAATATTCACTATAAATAATTTCTATGGCAGAACGTTTACCGGATCAGCTAGTAATTAAAAAAAAAAACGTTATGATTTTTCTAACACTTTCAATTGGTTTTTAAATTTTCCTGAAAATTTGGAAAGATGTATTTAAAAAAACAAAACGTCTACTACAGACATTATAGTACTATATCAAAATATTCTTGTATTGTATAAATGTTTATAGCAATGAAAATGGGATAAATTTAAAAGCGGATAGGGTGCAGTACACCCTGTGTGGACTGAATGTACTGAAAAAGTAATATGGACCCGCAAGGTTAATATTTAGCTAATTGTAATGACTAATTTATTTTATTAATTGACCTCACACAATGCAATTGGCTAAAAATTAATAAGTGTAACCACAGTTAATATTCCATTATACTATATCATAGAATATTAATGTAGTATATGAAAAACTAGCCAAATCAGATACTACCATATTCATAGTAACAATTTGTGTACAAAGTCCTTTTGTAGCATTTATTTTTAATTAATTTTTTGCATTAAAAACAAAAATAAATCTATAGGTGATAAAAATTTTAATTTGGCAATGTACTATTTATAAACATCTTATGTTCATTTGTAAAAGATATTGGCCCGTACTCATACCTCTCTTTTAGCGTTAAAGATGTCTTTTATCGAGTGCTATCTGCTGTCTTTTAACGACTAATAGACGTCTCTTACGATACTAGACTATCAGAGATTATAATATAATATTCCTTTCATGATTTTTCAAATGTCTTGAATATAAGAAAGTATATGTTTTGTAAACTTACTCTCTTGAATACAACAAAGTATATTTTTTTACAAAATCATCACCTAACATTTTAATGATTTAAAATCTAAGCTCTTTTTATACTTATTGCAGAATATTTATACTTTTATGGATGCTTGTATACACCTTAATAAATATCCAAAAGTGGAAAGTATTCTTCTTTACACTCTTACGTTACACAGATGAAAATATGTAAGTATATTTAGTTTACTCACCTCAAATCCAGTTATAGCACTAATTAAAAGCTTTAAATCATTGCGAATATCAATCAACACTCGGGTAACCATGATTACTGTTTATGATCGAATGTACAGACATGAAGCACAGCCACTTACTGAAGACACGGCACTCCCGTGCTTTAGACCAGAGATGAGTGGGGAGATGCACAACGCTCCGGTTTTAGGCGATACCAAAAGCATGGCGCTAAATCGTAGCGGCGAGTCCGGGAGTAGGATTTCGTGATCATCGCCTCTGTCGATGTTACAGATTTCTCGTAGCCGCGCGGGCCATGATCATCGTTCGAGCCGATATTGCAGTCAGCGAAAATGAATGGATTGCTCGGTGGTGGGGAGAAAGTTGCCGCCCCTCACAAACCGTTCTTGAGAAACACGCGGTGCAGCAAGGTCTTCCGTCCAACAGAACGCTGCTGGTTACGGGTTCGATCCCCCATGAAGAACTCTTTTTTCATCTTTTTTTTTCATTTTACTACAAAAATTGTTCAAGGTTCCTCTCTTTTAACCTTTTTAGGTTGCCCAAACTTTTTTTAAGTTTATATATATTTTTTTTTTAATTTTATCTATGACAGAATCTACTAATATTTTAAACGCCCGCTCGTGCCGCGCGACCGGCGACTTGAGCGATTGCGGGTCCTCTCTCCCTGAGGGGTCTGCTATTGCTGTTACTGCTGCCGCTGGTTCTTATAATCTTGTAAATACTTTTTTATTTGCAATCTTCAGTTCCAGCCCCCAGTGTAAACTCAATAAGATTTACTATGAGAAAATAATTAGCTCACTTCATTACCTGGAATCAATAATCTTGAGAAGCAAATATGGAAATGAGCATTATCTCTGTCTGTAATTGTTCGTCCACGTGGAGAAGGGCGGCGCAAAAGTTCCTAACTGGTGTGCATCTTCATATTATTCTGCTTGCAAGTAAAGTAAGCAAAACGACAATAGTAAACAGTTGAATAAACGATCAAATTCTAGAAATACAAGTTCCGAAAATAGTAAAACAAACAGATGTTTCTGGCGTCTGGCTAGTGCACCCGGTTACGAATCGGGAGGTCTATGGTTCGAGACCCCTCTATGAAGAGTATTTTCTTTTTACAAAAAAAATGTGCTTTTGCTAATTGGATTAACAGATTAAAGAGTATATCCAATTAACTTATTTATCTTAGTACAATACAGGCATAAACAACGACAACCTAGCGGGTCCCCACCAGGCCTATACTACGATCGGCGATATCAACATTACACAAACGATCTATTTAAGTAATTAAAGTATAAACGAATGGCAATAGGAGTTCTGCACTCAAATATAAAGTTTCTTCATTGAAGATGATTACGACAATTATTTTACATTATATTTCACACACACATCACGCGTGTAAATATCTAAAAGTAAGAGAAATTGAGAAAAGGACAATTGGAAAGAATAGTATATCGGTCTATTCAGATCACGTACTGGCGACTCCAACACAACAGTCTAGGAATCTGACGGATTTGAATCTGAGCGGGCGTCTGCAACATTGTTGCTAACTATCGCGCGACTAGCAATACACATTCACAGTCGTACAGGCAGCAGAGAGAGAATATTGTGAGTTAATTGTTAAGAACGACTCTACTAATTCTTAGTTGTCAGGGTGTGTTTAGAGCGGAGTGGAAGGATATTCACAACAGTACCGCCCGAAGTATTCGACACACACACTGTATTTATTGAACCTCTATTACAGATGACTTAGGTAAAATCGCTATTAGAAATCGGCCGTAGCCCAGGTAACCGTAATACCGTGTTTCCTCCCTAGGAAACCGGTCAAGAGTCCGTATTGCGTATCTGACTGAGTTTTTAACCGCGGTTGTCGTCCACACACGTGCCGTTCGTTCCCCGCGTTCGTCCGTACTGCTGGCGGAAGCCCCCCTCTCTCGCCACGCTTCCATCTTCCAGACTTCTCTGGCCGCGCATGCGCGGTGTGTAGCCCGCGTGAATTGAACCGGGTATTTTAGGCGGTTAACATAATATAAAATGATTTTCGATCCCGATGACAACCTTTTTTTTTTAAATATTTTATATAAGCTTAAAATAAAGTTTGGGCAACCGAGAAAGTTAGAAAGAGAGGAACCTTGAAAAATAGTATAGGCCGATCGTAGTATAGGCCTACTGGGGACCCGCTACGTTAAATAATGGGAACGCATCGACTGCGGCACCTCTTGGGTGATGTGGAAGCCCGCAGGTTGTCGTTGTTTATGCCTTTATTGTAATAAGATAAATAAATTAATTGGATATATTCTTTAATCTGTTAATCCCATTTGCAAAAGTACATTTTTTTTGTAAAAAGAAAATGCTCTCCATAGAGGGGTCTCGAACCACAGACCTCCAGATTCGTAACCGGGTGCACTAGCCAGACGCCAGAAACATCTATTAGTTTTACTTATTTCGGAAGTTGTATTTCTATAGTTTGATCGTTTATTCAACTGCTTACTATTGTCGTTTCGCTTACTTTACATATAAGACACCCTTCTCCACGGGGACGAACAATTACAGACAGAGATAATGCTCATTTCTATATTTGCTTCTCAAGATTATTGATTCCAGGTAATGAAGTGAGCTAATTATTTTCTCATAGTAAATCTTATTGAGTTTACACTGGGGGCTGGAACTGAAGATTGCAAATAAAAAAGTATTTACAAGATTATAAGAACCAGCGGCAGCAGTAACAGCAATAGCAGACCCCTCAGGGAGAGAGGACCCGCAATCGCTCAAGTCGCCGGTCGCGCGGCACGAGCGGGCGTTTAAAATATTAGTAGATTCTGTCATAGATAAAATTAAAAAAAAAATATATATAAACTTAAAAAAAGTTTGGGCAACCTAAAAAGGTTAAAAGAGAGGAACCTTGAACAATTTTTGTAGTAAAATGAAAAAAAAAAGATGAAAAAAGAGGGGGATCGAACCCGTAACCAGCAGCGTTCGGTTGGACGGAAAACCTTGCTGCCCCGCGTGTTTTTCAAGAACGGTTTGTGAGGGGCAGCAACTTTTAGTATGAGGTGTGTGGTTGGGGGAACGCTCGCGACGTGGCAACAGCGTAGCTGGGTCGGTGGAGGGGACAGCGCGTTACTTGTATACATATACATATGTCTGTTTGGCCGGTGAGCGGAATGGGGCAGTCCGATGTTGCCAGCTCGTTTACCGTATTAGTGTGTGCTTGTCGGTGCACACCATTTGTGCGTGTGCGTAGACCAATCCGAAACAAAAGTTTGTACTGTTCGTCGTACTACGCGCAATGGCATTCATGCTAGCGGTACGGTATAACTTTTTGGTGAGATTGTCACCGAACAACGTCTTTAAAAGAGAGGAACCTTGGACATTGTTTGTAGTAAAATGAAAAAAAAAAAGATGAAAAAAGAGTTCTTCATGGGGGATCGAACCCGTAACCAGCAGCGTTCTGTTGGACGGAAGACCTTGCTGCACCGCGTGTTTCTCAAGAACGGTTTGTGAGGGGCGGCAAGTTTCTCCCCACCACCGAGCAATCCATTCATTTTCGCTGACTGCAATATCGGCTCGAACGATGATCATGGCCCGCGCGGCTACGAGAAATCTGTAACATCGACAGATGCGATGATCACGAAATCCTACTCCCGGACTCGCCGCTACGATTTAGCGTCATGCTTTTGGTATCGCCTAAAACCGGAGCGTTGTGCATCTCCCCACTCATCTCTGTTTAGACTGTTAGCACGAGCAGCAGCGCCACCTTATCGGTAGGTTATATCACTAACACAATATATATAGGTTTACAGGGGTATACAGGGTGTTTCTGTTAACTCTGCACATACCTCTAGGGTGGGTAGGGGCTGCTTAGACAAGCATTTTGAGATAAGACACCCATGGTCGGAAACTCATCCTAACAGCTGTGGAGGACTTTGAAGGTTTTAATACCGCGTGCTTGTTCGTAGCGTAATGAATCAGATGTAATCACTTTCGACTCAATGCTTTACTCACCCGCAGAAAAGAGAACAACGTTGTTGTGTAAAATCAACAAAACGATAAACAATGAGAAAAATAACAAAATATTTTTTAGTTCAGAATATAATTCCTCGTCTTCGAACTGATCTTTTACAGTAGGTGTTCGAAGTGTCCTCCACCTTGAAGAAGGCACTCCATCGCACGTCTAGTCATTGCCGCAGGTATTTTAGCAAGCTCATCTCGAACGACGTCACTGGCAGCCACAATTCTTGCTACCAGGTCCATCTCCGTGGCCACAGGTCTACCGTTTACGGGGTACACTAGATCTTTCATTCTGCCCCAGAAATAAAAGTCCTACCTCTTCCAATCCACCAATCTGAGTACTTCTCGTTCAGGTACTCCCGCACAATGATATTGTAGTGGGCCGGTGCGATGGAGTGCCTTCTTCAAGGTGGCGGACACTTCGAACACCTACTGTAAAAGATCAGTTTGAAGACGAGAAATTATATTCTGAACTAAAAAATATTGTTTTGTTATTTTTCTCATTGTTTATCGTTTTGTTGATTTTACACAACAACGTTGTTCTCTTTTCTGCGGGTGAGTAAAGCATTGAGTCGAAAGTGATTACATCTGATGCATTACGCTACGAACAAGCACGCGGTATTAAAACCTTCAAAGTCCTCCACAGCTGTTAGGATGAGTTTCCGACCATGGGTGTCTTATCTCAAAATGCTTGTCTAAGCAGCCCCTACCCACCCTAGAAGTATGTGCAGAGTTAACAGAAACACCCTGTATACAGGGTTAGTCAGTAGAAACGCACCAGCAGAAGTTGGCCACAAGTGGCCGACCCGGCAGCGTGGCCTCTTCAAAAAATGACATGTGACTGTGACCGATTCTGTTATGTCGCGGCCTAGTGATAAATAATCTCACTAGAATTGAGCGGCGAATTCAAATGAGGGATTAAAATGGAATCACGATTTCTGTCTCCAAATCAGAATTCAATGCTTTCAAATACTCAATCTGCCGTTAATGCGTAAATAAGGTATATTCTAAACAATTCGGAGAAAGCTTTCTAGCCGCTACACGTGCATAAACATATGGGCTACAAAGAATGCAGGCATGGGCCATTTGTTTATTGCTATCCTAGCCGAGTGAGTTTCTCAAGAACTTTCACTCTTGACAATAAATCAAGTCACTTGAGAGGATCGACAGGCTAGCGGAATGTTCGGTTAAGGGATGACGATGTCAATGTGCTTCCCCAAATAAACTAAGGATAGGGTGTGCATGAGTCCTTTGTGCGTAAGACAAGGCCCTCGATCTTGGGCCCGAACAGCAAGGCACCACACGCTGGCCCTCCACAAAGAGTGTACATACTGTGACGTGATTCTCCCGAATCGCGCCACAAAAATTAATAAACTTGTCTTTTTCGCTCAACCTAGGCTCCGCACGACAATCCACTAGCGAAATTCCGTATGCAACATTATTATTAAGTTTTCCGTTTGTGAACGTCTACTATCGTCCGTGATGTCAGTTCCGATTACGCTTTATCCGACTAATTCTTATTTTGCTTTTGTTACGATATACGCAATCTCTACTCTCGAGTCTCTCGACAACGGCCTAAGGGCGTGAGGACAGGACCGCCACCTCGGAGATTTTTGAGGATTTTGTGACGATATCGTATGGCTGTTTGATGCCGCTTTTGGGAGAATTCTGTGCGAGGGACAACCCGACACGGATGCAAGGCCGCCTCCACCGACCACGAGGTGCCCGCCGGTTCCGCCGACCTGGATGTCGCCGGGATCCTGCTGCGGCCACGATGCCGAAAGAAGCCCTGGAGCACCCGGGAGGGGACTCCGCCGTTTCCGTCGGCCGGCGAAGGTTGCCCTGTGGGCCTATCCGCCGCCGATACGGCCGGCAGGGAGATGAGGTTTTCCTCCCTGGCCCGCCTAAGGCCTGCCGATCGCCCATGACAGCGCCTCCGTCCGGCTGAGAAGCCGCCTGCGCCTCCTCAACCCACAAGGCCCAGCGTGCTTCGAGGACGATGCCGACAGGATCGCCGCCCGTCTTCACTCGGCCGTTTCCGTCGCTGCGCGTCGACGCTCGGGAGAGGTCGGCTGTCTCCGTCAACGTTCGTCCCGTTCCGGGGCCGTCTCACCTCACCGGTGCCCGCTGACCGAAGATCGTCGATCGATACCTCCGTGAACTTGGCCGGCACACTTTGACTTTTTGAACTTTTTCTTTTGCAGATCGTTTGTAGGTCGTTTGTAGATATTTGTTGGATTAATTAAAACATTTGTAGGTTAACGGTTTATTAAAAAAATCAAAAATAAAAAAGTACGTGAAGTTGGCCGTAATTTTTTTATTTTTTCATCTTTATTTTTAACGTGGCCAATCGACGCGGAATCGTTTGTAGGTCACAAATAATCCAATTAGTATATTTGTTGGATCGTTATTTCAATAAAATAAGCAAAAAACGTATTCGGTGCAATGTACGCAGGACGGTCATATGACCACGGGAAGTTGGCCGTAACTTTTTTATTTTTTCATCTATCTTTGTTTTTAACGTGGCCAATCGACGCGGAATCGTTTGTAGGTACCGAATAAACTAATTAAAACATTTGTTAGATGACGATTTCGCTTAAAATAGCGAAAAACCATCTATCGTCTCGCTGGCCGGGAGTGGGGGTAACGCATGGAATATGCGATGTGAAGATAGCCGGAAATATAATTAAGAGGTCAAAACTGCAAGCTAATGTTTAAAAAAAAAAAACTAATACCTTGGGGTGTGACAGCATTGGAATTCTTAGCTAATCTAACCTAACTTAACCTAACAAATGTTTTTATTCGTTTATTCGGTACCTACAAACGATTCCGCATCGATTGGCCACGTGAAAAACAAAGATAGATGAAAAAATAAAAAAATTACCTTATAATGTCCTGCGTACATTGCACCGAATACGTTTTTTGCTTATTTTATTGAAATACCGATCCAACAAATATACTAATTGGATTATTTGTGACCTACAAACGATTCCGCGTCGATTGGCCACGTTAAAAATAAAGATAGATGAAAAAATAAAAAAATTACGGCCAACTTCACGTACTGTTTTATTTTTCATTTTTTAAATAAACCGTTAACCAACAAATGTTTTAATTAATCCAACAAATACCTACAAACGACCTACAAATGATCTGAAAAAGAAAAAGTTCAAAAAGTCAAAGTGTGCCGGCCAAGTTCACGGAGGTCTCACACCTGGGGCCGCAGTAACCGCAGCATGGAGCTTAGCCTCGTACGAGGCACAACAAATTCAAATAATAATTTCGCGCTACTAAAACTAGTATGCTGCAACGAATTTCGGAACGCATTTTACAGTACTGCCAGTGCTTACAGTGTGTTACGGAACACACCCTTAATTATGATATTCGTTACCACCAAACGATTACACATCGATTGAGCACCTGAAAAACTTAATTCGTTGAAAAAAAAAAAATTTCGGCTAACTTCACGGTCAAATTTTGATTATTTGATTATAAAAGAATGACTGACCACCAAATGTTTTTATTAGGTCACCAACACGGTCTTACATACCAGAGATGAGTGGGGAGATGCACAACGCTCCGGTTTTAGGCGATACCAAAAGCATGGCGCTAAATCATAACGGCGAGTCCGGGAGTAGGATTTCGTGTTCATCGCCTCTGTCGATGTTACAGATTTCGCGTAGCCGCGCGGGCCATGATCATCGTTCCAGCCGATATTGCAGTCAGCGAAAATGAATGGATTGCTCGGTGGTGGGGAGAAACTTGCCGCCCCTCACAAACCGTTCTTGAGAAACACGCGGGGCAGCAAGGTCTTCCGTCCAACCGAACGCTGCTGGTTACGGGTTCGATCCCCCATGAAGAACTCTTTTTTCATCTTTTTTTTTTTCATTTTACTACAAACAATGTTCAAGGTTCCTCTCTTTTAAGGACGTTGTTCGGCGACAATCTCACCAAAAAGTTATACCGTACCGCTAGCATGAATGCCATTGCGTGTAGTACGACGAACAGTACAAACTTTTGTTTCGGATTGGTCTACGCACACGCACAAATGGTGTGCACCGACAAGCACACACTAATACGGTAAACGAGCTGGCAACATCGGACTGCCCCATTACGCTCAACGACCAAACAGCCATAGGCATATCTACAAGTAACGCGCTGTCCCCTCCACCGACCCAGCTACGCTGTTGCCACGTCGCGAACGTTCCCCCAACCACACACCTCATACTAAAAGTTGCTGCCCCTCACAAACCGTTCTTGAAAAACACGCGGGGCAGCAAGGTTTTCCGTCCAACCGAACGCTGCTGGTTACGGGTTCGATCCCCCATGAAGAACTCTTTTTTCATCTTTTTTTTTTCTTTTTACTACAAACATTGTTCAAGGTTCCTCTCTTTTAAGGACGTTGTTCGGTGACAATCTCACCAAAAAGTTATACCGTACCGCTAGCATGAATGCCATTGCGCGTAGTACGACGAACAGTACAAACTTTTGTTTCGGATTGGTCTACGCACACGCACAAATGGTGTGCACCGACAAGCACACACTAATACGGTAAACGAGCTGGCAACATCGGACTGCCCCATTACGCTCAACGACCAAACAGCCATAGGCATATCTACAAGTAACGCGCTGTCCCCTCCACCGACCCAGCTACGCTGTTGCCACGTCGCGAGCGTTCCCCCAACCACACACCTCATACTAAAAGTTGCTGCCCCTCACAAACCGTTCTTGAAAAACACGCGGGGCAGCAAGGTTTTCCGTCCAACCGAACGCTGCTGGTTACGGGTTCGATCCCCCTCTTTTTTCATCTTTTTTTTTTCATTTTACTACAAAAATTGTTCAAGGTTCCTCTCTTTTAACCTTTTTAGGTTGCCCAAACTTTTTTTAAGTTTATATATATTTTTTTTTTAATTTTATCTATGACAGAATCTACTAATATTTTAAACGCCCGCTCGTGCCGTGCGACCGGCGACTTGAGCGATTGCGGGTCCTCTCTCCCTGAGGGGTCTGCTATTGCTGTTACTGCTGCTGCTGGTTCTTATAATCTTGTAAATACTTTTTTATTTGCAATCTTCAGTTCCAGCCCCCAGTGTAAACTCAATAAGATTTACTATGAGAAAATAATTAGCTCACTTCATTACCTGGAATCAATAATCTTGAGAAGCAAATATGGAAATGAGCATTATCTCTGTCTGTAATAATTGTTCGTCCCCGTGGAGAAGGGTGTCTTATATGTAAAGTAAGCGAAACGACAATAGTAAGCAGTTGAATAAACGATCAAACTATAGAAATACAACTTCCGAAATAAGTAAAACCAATAGATGTTTCTGGCGTCTGGCTAGTGCACCCGGTTACGAATCTGGATGTCTCTGGTTCGAGACCCCTCTATGGAGAGCATTTTCTTTTTACAAAAAAAATGTACTTTTGCAAATGGGATTAACAGATTAAAGAATATATCCAATTAATTTATTTATCTTATTACAATAAAGGCATAAACAACGACAACCTGCGGGCTTCCACATCACCCAGGAGGTGCCCCAGTCGATGCGTTCCCATTATTTAACGTAGCGGGTCCCCAGTAGGCCTATACTACGATCGGCCTATACTATTTTTCAAGGTTCCTCTCTTTCAAATTTTCTCGGTTACCCAAACTTTATTTTAAGCTTATATAAAATATTTTAAAAAAAAGGTTGTCATCGGGATCGAAAATCATTTTCTATTAACTCACAATATTCTCTCTCGCAATATTCTTCATAGTAATAAAATAAACATGAGACGTGTTGCGTCTTGTTTCCTTATAACTATTGAAGAACTACCTACCATGATGCTGCTGCCTGTACGACTGTGAACGACCTGACGCTGCAGGCCCCAACGTGTATTGCTAGTCGCGCGATAGTTAGCAACATTGTTGCAGACGCCCGCTCAGATTCGATCCGTGAAATTCCTAGACTGTTGTGTTGAAGTCGCCAGTACGTGATCTCAATAGACCGATATACTATTCTTCCCAATTGTCCTTTTCTCAATTTCTCTTACTTTTAAATATTTACACGCGTCACGTGTGTGTAAAATATGATGTAAAATAATTGTCGTAATCATCTTCAATGAAGAAACTTTATATTTGAGTGCAGAACTCATATTATTAAGATTTTCTAATCGAAACGTTTTGATATCCTATTGCCATTCGTTTATACTTTAATTACTTAAATAGATGGTTTGTGTAATGTTGATATCGTCGATCGTAGTATAGGCCTACTGGGGACCCGCTACGTTAAATAATGGGAACGCATCGACTGGGGCACCTCCTGGGTGATGTGGAAGCCCGCAGGTTGTCGTTGTTTATGCCTTTATTGTAATAAGATAAATAAATTAATTGGATATATTCTTTAATCTGTTAATCCCATTTGCAAAAGTACATTTTTTTTTGTAAAAAGAAAATGCTCTCCATAGAGGGGTCTCGAACCACAGACCTCCAGATTCGTAACCGGGTGCACTAGCCAGACGCCAGAAACATCTATTGGTTTTACTTATTTCGAAAGTTGTATTTCTATACTTTGATCGTTTATTCAACTGCTTACTATTGTCGTTTCGCTTACTTTACATATAAGACACCCTTCTCCACGGGGACGAACAATTATTACAGACAGAGATAATGCTCATTTCCATATTTGCTTCTCAAGATTATTGATTCCAGGTAATGAAGTGAGCTAATTATTTTCTCATAGTAAATCTTATTGAGTTTACACTGGGCGCTGGAACTGAAGATTGCAAATAAAAAAGTATTTACAAGATTATAAGAACCAGCGGCAGCAGTAACAGCAATAGCAGACCCCTCAGGGAGAGAGGACCCGCAATCGCTCAAGTCGCCGGTCGCGCGGCACGAGCGGGCGTTTTAAATATTAGTCGATTCTGTCATAGATCAAATTTAAAAAAAATATATATATAAACTGAAAAAAAAGTTTGAGCAACCTAGAATGGTTAAAAGAGAGGAACCTTGAACAATTTTTGTAGTAAAATGAAAAAAAAAAGATGAAAAAAGAGTTCTTCATGGGGGATCGAACCCGTAACCAGCAGCGTTCGGTTGGACGGAAGACCTTGCTGGCCCGCGTGTTTCTCAAGAACGGTTTGTGAGGGGCGGCAAGTTTCTCCCCACCACCGAGCAATCCATTCATTTTCGCTGACTGCAATATCGGCTGGAACGATGATCATGGCCCGCGCGGCTACGCGAAATCTGTAACATCGACAGAGGCGATGAACACGAAATCCTACTCCCGGACTCGCCGCTATGATTTAGCGCCATGCTTTTGGTATCGCCTAAAACCGGAGCGTTGTGCATCTCCCCACTCATCTCTGTACATACAGGTCTTGAAACTTGCGTGGTGGGGGTACACCGCTTAAAATAATGAAAAAAGTTTCCCGTCATGGCCACTAGTGGCGTGAGCGGTAAAGTAAGGTTGTATGCGAGAGAGACAGAATCGTTCTGTCATCTCTTTCTAACCTTCATAACCGTATTGCTTGTTTCAATGACATATTTGTACAATGTACGCGAGAATTGGATCATATTTGATGGAAAATGGTTGTTGCACTATGTTTTCTCGAAAATAAACAAGTTCCCTTCGACTCAAATAAACCTCGAAGATGCTTGGAAAATGAATGTGAATTATTTTCACACCCTTTCAGATGAAGTAATGTTTGGTGTAGTGGAATTATGCACGATTCATGATTGTAATACTTTAGGTTCGAACCCAAGTTCTTTTTTCCCTCATATTCCGATATTGGTTTTAAATAAAAATAAGTATGAGCAATTATGCTTCAATAATTTTTTTTTTTCTATTGATATACTAGTTCTATCACGAAAGCGAGTATCAGCAGTAATGCTTTACTTGGTTTTTAATTGATCTTCAATTTATTCCAAGATTCTGAAATATTACACCGATTACTCAAGAATACTGAAGCACGTCTAACCTGGTCTAACCCTGCTCAGATCTACCGGAAATCATTCCTTCCTTTCCTTATGGCTGACTCTACCGGAAATCCTCCAAAATTTAGAGGTTGTGTTGTCAAACCTTACCTTACCGCAGCGCCAACTAGTTGCAGCGTCAGGAAACAAAAATATTTAGCGTAAGCTTCATCCCCCACCACGCTGAAATTGGAAGAGTTTCAAGACCTGTATGTAAGACCGTGGTCACCAATGACCACCAAACGACCACCAATCGATTTGGTATGATAAAAAGTTAAAAAGTTAAAATTGCCCGACTAACTTCACTGAGGTGTCGATGTGCTAGCCGTTTTTCACGATCGCTTCTTCGAAGAAAGGGCCAACCATCTCGGATCGAATTCTCGAATAGCGGACATAGGTCACACAACCTTCAGAAAAGTATTGTGGAATTATATAAAAACTCGTTTTGGCGTATAACTCTAATCATCTAAAAACAATTAAAAAAGAAACATGGCAGAACATTTAATTCCATTAGACATTCTTGATGATCTCAGCAGGTTAGTTTTATATTAATTGAATATTGGTTCGTAGTTCAGTTGTACATATTATAGTTAGTTTTTAACACTCATTTGTGGTCTTTTAGTCGTTTGAATCCTTGATTAATAATTTTTTTACTGCACAAATTTCACATTACTCACGTTAACCTTTTTGCCTACAATATGGCGTAAGATTTGTCATATGGAAATAGGGCTAAACATAAGAACTGCGGGTGAGGATTGTGGTACGATTATCAGTATGGTAAACATGGTAAGCATGTTGATTGTGGCACGCGCCACCGGAATTAAAATCGTGGGTCAAACTCTTCAGTGGATGATTCTGATATGACAAATCTGATGGCTGTATATTTCTCACGAGAGAAAAATAACGCGTTGATTGGAGGATTATCCATACTGCTTGTGAAAAATGTTTCAATGATTAAATAAGTTTTTGTGTTTATGAAATTTTAATATTTGTTATAGTCGATTCATCATCAATGTTCCGGAAGAGGAAAGGAAGGACTTAGTACGAATATGCTTTCAAATTGAGCTTGCGCACTGGTTTTATTTGGACTTTTATTGTACAGAAGATAATCCAAAGTTAAAGTCCTGTGGCATGAAAGAATTTGCTACACATATATTTCAACATATACCTTTTCTGAAACCACATGTAGCCCACATTGATTCTGTTCTTGAACAGTGGCGTGAATACAAACAAAATGTACCAACATTTGGAGCAATTGTTTTAAATGAAGATTTAACAAAAGTATTACTTGTGCAAAGTTACTGGGCAAAAAGTAGTTGGGGTTTTCCAAAAGGGAAAGTAAATGAAGATGAAGATCCATCTCATTGTGCTGTACGTGAAGTTTTAGAAGAGACTGGTTTTGACATTTCTAACCTGATAGATAAAAATGAATATATAGAATCCACAATAAATGATCAGCTAGTAAGGCTCTATATTATATCTGGTGTACAAAAGGATACAAAATTTCATCCAAAAACACGGAAAGAAATAAAAAATGTGGAGTGGTTTGCATTAGCGGATTTACCAAACAATAAAAAGGATATGACACCTAAAGTAAAAATGGGAGTTGGACCAAATGCCTTCTTTATGGTTGTTCCTTTCGTAAAGTAAGTACATTAATATTTCAATACTTATCAATTTATCTTCTCATACTGATGATAAAGAAATTTATTCTTCTATTATGTTATCAGTTATAATGGAGAATATTTAAAGTATTTTATTAAGAAGTATGATTAAGCAAAAATTGGGTAATGCCGACCACTTACAGAGAAAGTTTTATAATTTCAAATATATGTAATTAGTAATTAGTATATAATCAGATAATACCTTGTAGTATTTGCTAGGGTTGCCTAATACAAGATGGAATATTTATAGAATTAATATGTTTATCTTTGATAATGAATAATCTAAATCTATTCTTGAAGTTTGATCAATCATCTATATTAATTTTCAACAACTACAAGTTGAGTTTAGAATTATTAAAGTTGGGTCAACGTTAGTATCTGCATGTTCCTATCACATATAAACTAGCAGCACTTAAATTCCATTTTGTTTTAATTTCTGAATATAAGCGTTAAAGTCTTGTACCTCTTTTTTTTCAACTTTTATTTCTAAATTTTTGTCCTGCTGTTGCCACTAAATAATCCTTATATGTTGTGAAATGTTTATTAAATTCATAAATCCTTTTTACACATTAGTACCCTGGTAGAAGTAAATTTGACATATTTTTGCAAAATTATTCCAAAATGAAGATATGACAAATGACAATGATTTGTCAGAAAGTAATAATGTTTGGCAGAATGTAATATAATTGATGAAAAAAATGTCGAATTCTGAAAAATTGCTGTTACAATTGTCTTTTTTAAAAATACATGTTTCGCCAAAAATTGACAGATTAAATCAGAAATATATCACATATTTCTAAAGTCTTGCAAATTATGTTAAAAAAATGTTGACAAAATCTGATAAAATCTGTTAAATATTATCTTCGCACATTATGTGAGAAGTGGTCATATTTAATAAAACTGAAATATTAAATTTCGTCCGAAATAACAAATAAATTTTAACGAAAATTTAGCATAATCTGATAAATATTAAATGTGTAAGAAATTAATTCACACATATTTTTTGGAAAATTATCACATTGTGTTGTAATTCTATCAAATTTTGCCTAATCCAATAGATTTTCATATAAACAGATGGGAAAGTATTATATGTATAATCAAATAAATTCTTAATAACTTCTGTTTAAGAAATATATGCCATTACGATAAGCATAACAAATTGCAGTGTACTGAACTTAAGGTTCTGAGGAAAGAATAAATAAACGGTATTAATTATTAAATTAATAAAATAATTAGTCAAGTCTATCATTTTAATATACGTTGAGCTAACTGTATTTCAGAAAATTAAATTGGCAGCAGTTGACACAAAAAACGAAAGGAACTAAAGGAATCGAATTTAATCTACTTTCAAATAGTTATTAATTATCAGCACTTTACAGTTTTGAATAATATTTTTTAATATCTGGGAATAAAAGGATATAGTAGGCTGTTGATATGGTTTGGTAAAAGAAACTACGTATTTCAATGTTGCCATGGCATATTTAGTAGTTAAAAAAGGATATAAAAGTTAATTAAAAGAAATAAAAGTAAATTGTAATCAAAGTAATTCAATAAAAGTAATTTCTATAATTTTGCGACTGATATGATAACGTAGTGAATAGCGTGCATGGCTGTAACGTAGGAAAATTTAGTTCAAAGAGATAATTGAAGGGACCAATGTTAGCAACAAGACGGAGGTTAAATGAAGTTCCGAGCAAAAGATACATTTTTTAAACAAATTTTTTTAAGTTTTGGTAAAAATTATGTCAAAAAATAATCTTTTTATTATAGAAAGACAAAAAAGTATTACAAATTTTTATTGTATTATATGTATGTGCAATAATTCTAAATCAGTTTTGTTAGAATTTCAAAGAATCTGAAAGAAATATTTTACAAACAAATTCTGGCGAAAATTCGTATCAGGGTAATTTCAGATCTATGATTAAAAGCGATTTCCAGTGACAGAATGGTGAAAATGTTCTAGTTTTTCAATTTTATTATAATTAAAAACATTGTTTTATCTATTATTATTTTATTATCTAATTTGTAGGTAGACGTTGCATTAATTAAAATTACTGTAAAAAAGCAATTCTTTCATGTTGATCTTTGAACCCTATATAAGTTATTTTATTTTATTATAGTCTATATAATTTTCGAGAGGAAATTCTAAAAATATATTTTCAAAAGTTCTGAATTTGGCACCATAGACTTTGTGTATATTGCAATCTAATAGAAATTAAGACAAGAAATTATAATGATTAGCATAAAACGAATTAACTTTGTAACACTTAAGTAAATTAGGATCATTATGAATTTTTGCTTTCTCTATTCATTGTGACCTAATCCTGAGTTCTGTGAAAGTCCAGGGTATCCAGGTGTTCCTCTCCGTAGTTTCCTGTATGTAAGTGTCAGTCATGGAATTTCAGGATGTCCAGGTGTTCCTCTCTGTAGTTTCTTGTATCTAGGTGTGGGACCTGGAAGTCCAGGGTGTCCAAGTGTTCCTTTCCGTAGTTTCTTGTACCTAGGTATGGGACGTGGAAGTTCATGGTATCTAGGCGTTTCTCTCCATAATTTCCTGTATCTAGTCGTTGGACGTGGAAGTCCAGGGTATCCAGAAAAGTGTGCAACGAGCTACGCTTTGGCGTTTCGCTCAAACCATAGAATCCTCTCTATTGTTCCCACGGCCTGAAGTACGTAAATAATCCAGTACACTCTCCTATATTACGTTTACCACATGGCTTCAACAAGCTGGACACCATTAAGGACGCTTATATGCATTGAAGAATACATTTTCTTTAAAAATTTTTATATATCTATCTTTATGCATTTCTAAAAAAATGGACTTACAAATTAAATTGGTATGCCATTAAACATTTTCGACAACGCAATGTATGTTTCTGATTAGCGACATCACAATGCATTTATATTTTATATCTGTAGAAATATAGATTTCAGTCCTTAGAGCTTTTATATCCCGTTGAGCAACAGAAACTTGTGATATCTCCCAAAAAAACACTTACGTGTAAAAAAGTACGCTAAGTACAGGAGTGCTGTGAATTCCTGGGACAAAAAGTATTGAAATCATATTATTGAGGCCAAGTATAATACATAAGTCACTATATGTATGTTTTGCCTACTATATAATCTAGCACTGGCCATCATTTTAATTGTATTTTCAAAATTTCCTACAATGTTTTCGCTACTCTTTTACATTACTACTGCTTCCCATAGTTTATTATGATTTAATGGCCATTTAATAATTAATAAAACTTTGGGTGATTCCTTATCGAGTACTAGTTGGCTGGTCCGTGCATTTCTTGATATAAATTTGGACCCGCCAGGTAGTACTCGATAAGGAATCATCTAAAGTTTTATTAATTATTAAATGGCCATTAAATCATAATCAACTACGGGAAGTAGTAGTAATGTAAAAGAGTAGCGAAAACATTATAGGAAATTTTGAAAATTCAATAAAAATGATGGGCCAGTGCTAGATCATATAGTAGGCAAACATGTAGTGACTTATGTACTTGGCCTCAATAATATGATTTCAATACTCTTTGCCACAGGAATTCAAAGCAGTCCTGTACTTGGCGTAGTTTTTTTACACGTAAGTGTTTTTTTTGGGAGATTCATCTTTCGTTACACTTCTTCGCAAATAGTCCAGGTACGTATATTAATGTATCCTCAACAAACATTTTTATTACACAATCTTCCGGACAGATGTCGACTATATCATTTGTATATATAACGAACAGCAGCGACTCTAACACGGATCCTTGTGGTATTTTGTTGTTATAATATCTAATATCTAAAAATTGCTCATTGAACCGAGCCTGCTGTGTCCTATTACTTAAGTACGATGTAAACCATTTTCACATTTTATCCCTTATTCCATATTGCAATAATTTTTCCAGTAACAGTTCTCTGTTCATAGTCTCAAATACTCGTTTCAAATCCATGAAGATTACTCCCACTATTTTTTCTTCGCTTCTTTTTAATTTCCGTTCATCAACCTCGATTTGAATTGCCATTTCACACGAATATTGCTTTCTAAAACTCGATTAGTGCTCTGTTATAACATATTACTTGGCCGGAAATCCTTTACTCTTATGGCTTCATCTATCTTTGGTATTGGTATAATCGTGGACGTTTCCCTGTTACGTCCTATGCGTGAGCGACCGTTTGCGGGAGCATCAGGGAGCTAGCATAGGTGTTGAGATCAAAGATCACGTAAAAGGTATTGGGTCCTTGCCACTTTAAGGTGCTAAAGCACGCCTATTTGCGTTTATGTCTCTTGGTCGATAGCTAAGATGAAGATCACAACTAGATACTAGATATATTGATTTGGGAAACTCGCTCTTTCTACGGGAGTTTAGTTGAAGCTACTGAGCAAGTGGGGTTATCTGGGGTTAGAAGGTAATAGGTTCAGGTTTGAAATCAAGAGAAGAAAATATAGGTTAACTCAATATAATGAAATGATAAGCGGGGGTACAAGCACTGTCACAGTTATATATAATAGTGAGTGTACCTTAATCTACTAACTAAGTGAAATCTGATTACTATTATAGGTGTGATCGTCAGCTTGTGTAAATTATAATGGTATATAACTATGTGCTAAGGTGTAAGAGTGTGAGCTACTTACCGGTGGCGGAGCAGAGAGAGAGAGAGAGAGAGAGAGAGAGAGAGAGAGAGAGAGAGAGATTGATTGATTGATTGATGTTTATTAGCTTTCTCAGCTATTTGTTGTACATATTTTTACATGCATGTATGATACCCTTAATTAATTGTACTTATAATATACTCTTTTAACATTCTCTTGAATGTTACCAGTCTTTCACAGCTTTTGACCTCTGTTGGTAACGCGTTATACATTTTTACTCCTTCATAGAACATGCTTTTCTGGGCACTTCTGGTTCTCCTGAATTGTATTGCTATACTTTCCGCTTGTCGTGTTACCCTATCAGTTTTAGATGTCACAATAATGAACTTATTCGCTACTTCTTTCGGCATCAGGTTCTGTACTCCCTTGTAAATATATATACACACATTAAAGTATAGCCTCTGCCTCACACTCATAAACTGAACCGCTTGTAACATATCCTCTATCTTTGTGTACCTGCTGCATTGCAATATGACACGCATCGCTCTGTTTTGTGCTATCTGCAGTTTATTGAGTTCTGTCTCGCCCATACATACTAACAGTGTAGCACAATATTCAAAATGTGGTGCAATGATTGCCTTATATACGACGCATCTGGTGTATGCTGATATATATTGTCCTATCCGATTCAAAAAACTCGTCTTTTTACCTATCTTTTTCAACATATATTCACAGTGGTCTTTAAATCGCAGCTTATCATCGATCATCACTCCTAGGTATTTCATTTCTTCAACTCGTTCAATTTCAGTTCCATCCATACATTTCAGTACGATGTTCCCTCTTAATTCTTTTCTCACACTCCTTACAATCATGCATTTACTTTTATCCACATTCATTTTCAGCTTGTTCCTATTCATCCATCCTTCTACTCTACATAATGCCTCGTTCATCTTTCTTTGCACCTCTGCGCTACTTTCTCCAGTCACGTATATTAATGTGTCATCAGCAAACAACTTTATTGCACAATCTTCCGGACATATGTCGACTATATCATTTATATATATAACGAACAACAATGGCCCTAACACTGATCCCTGCGGTACTCCGTACTTTGTTTCTATGATATTTGAAAATTCGTCATTGAACCTAACCTGCTGTGTCCTGTTGCTTAAGTAAGATCTAAACCATTCCCACACTTTACCCCTTATTCCATATTGCATTAGTTTTTCGAGTAACAGTTCTCTGTCCACAGTCTCAAACGCTCGTTTCAAATCCATGAAGATTACTCCCACTAATTTCCCCTCGCTGATTTTTAATTTCCATTCGTCAACCACGATTTGAATTGCTGTTTCACACGAATATTGCTTTCTAAAACCCGATTGGTGCTCTGTTATGACCTCATTTGATTCCAGAAATTTTTCGATTTGGCTTTTTACTACTAACTCTAGAATCTTCTCATACATTGGTAACATATTAATTGGCCGGAAATCTTTTGCTTTTACGGCTTTATCTATCTTTGGGATTGGTATGATCGTGGACGTTTTCCAACTATCAGGACAACAGCCCTCACTTAGGGATCCGTTGATTATATCAACAAATTTCTGTTTTATTGCGCTGAATGCCATTTTTAGTATTTCACTTGATATTCCTTCTTCTGTACCCTTTTTTTTTGGGGAGTCCTTTAACAATTTTCTCGAGGTCCTCTATTCCAACGTCCTGAAATTTCTCAATGATTCTTTCATTCCCTACACTACCCCCAATCAGGATTCTTCTTCTGCGTGGACTTCCATATGAATCATTCGCTATTGAACTTACTATCTTATTAATACTTTCAACATAAAATATGTTAAATTTATCAGCTATATTTCCTTTCGTCTTATCATCCAATATTTCAAAATCTATATTTCCAGTTTCTCTTATTCCTACTGCCTCTCCTTGAATTAGTTCTTTCAAGGTTTTCCACATTTTTGTAGGTTCACTCTTGTTTCTGTCTATCAAATCCTCGTAATATTCTTTTTTCTTTTGTCTTATCAGTTTAACTACAGCATTTCTCTCTACTTTAAACTGTTCCCAGCTATTATCCGTTTCCTTGTACCTTGCTTCTGTGTAGGCGTTATCCCTTCTGTCTGCCGCCCTTTTTATTTCATCTGAAAACCACCTTTTGCCCTCCCATACATCCGGAATCCTAACAATCTTTTTTGGTGCCAATATGTCCAACGTCCCTACAATATTATCAACAAGTATCTTTCCTTTTTGGTTTATATCCTCCTGTGACCATTGCCATGCAGAATTTTTTAAAACTGTTGCAAATACTTGCTCATCTATTAAACTATAATTCCTGGACTTATATTCTCTAGATGTACTCTCAATATTGCCCATTCCTAATTCTATTTTTACCCATGCATGGTCTGTTATTTTTGGTTCATGTACCACCTGCAATCGTACGCTTACATTCGCGAATACAAGATCTATAGTTGTTTGGCTATCCTTTGTTACTCTCGTCGGCTCATTAACATATTGTTTCATTCCTAGGCCTAACATTCCTGCTATTAATTGTTTTTTATAGAACGAGTTCACCGTGACATCTATATTAAAATCTCCTATTATTAGACAATCCCCTTTTATTGATAACTCCTCCGACACATCCTCTATGTGTCTTATAAATTCTGCATCTGATGCGCTCGGTGAATGATACACCACTAATATCACTCCTTTATATATATTATCATTAACTTCGATTGCTACACTCCAGCAGTTTGATTCTATTTTGTTACTCATTAATACGTCATATTTTATACCGTTTCTTACATATAATATGGCACCCCCTGTGTTCCTATTCTCTGCATCGCACCTAATTACACTATATCCCGTCATATACAATTCACTGTCTTTAATTTCAGCAGTCACCCGCGTTTCCGATAACGCTATAATTGCAGGTTTCAGTTTCTCTGCCACCTGGTGCTGTATTTCATCCTTATGTGCTAGCAGACTTTGAGCATTGGTGTACCATATCGTCTCTTCCTTCTGTGGTTGCTATTCCATCCATCCCGCTCTCTTCCTTTCCTCTTGCATCGCTTTTTTATACGTTGGACATTCCCGATCGAGTGCGCTATGTTCCACATTTATCTTGAGATTAAACGCTTGGTTTTTGTGCGTACAGTTTACACACTTACTCTTATTCACCGTGCATTCTCTTACGTTATGATTACCTGCGCACTTGTAGCAGGTTTCCTCTCTGTTACAATTTTTCGCTATATGGTAATAACCCCAGCATTTAAAGCATCTCTTTACATTGACGTGGTTGTACACCGGACATTTCCTCCATCCCACGCTGAGTTTACCTTTGCTCAGTAACTCCTCGTGTGTTGCTTCGTCCACTTCCAGAATAATTGAGCCTTCGATGGGTCCTCTTCTATTACGTTCCTGTTGTCTTCCTTTGGTCAGCCTTTTTACTATTTTCCACTCTCTTCCATCTGTTTCCTCTATTCCGTTTTGCGTCTTAATTGTGTCTACTAGTTCTTCATCTGTTAGGTTTAGTTCTTCTTCCTCTATATTTACTATCTTTATCTTCGGTTTCATCTGTGCTGACTCCGTAACTTTGAAGCCCTCACCCATTTTATTTTGAACTTCAGCCTTCAGTACTTCAATTTCTTCTCCCGATTCACATCCCAAGATCACAGTCCCTTTACTGCCTTTCTTCAGTTTCGTTATTCCCACCGCCATATTTTTGATATCTACCTTCTCTTTTATCGCTCTCTTAGTGGCTTCACTCTCTTGCTGGATTTTGGGTTTGACAATAATCACCATTTCTTTTTTTTCTCTTTCACTGCTTCGCTGTATGTTGCCTTTCCGGCGTTCATACCTTCTCCATGTATCATTCTTTTCAATTCCTCTATTTGCTGCTTCAGACCTTCTATTTCTGCACCGACTACTTCCTTGATCATCTTCTTAACTTCATTCTTGCATGCGATTTCGTCCTTGACTGCTTTCACTGTTTTTATTAGCCAGTCAATTTTCATGTCAGTCGTTGCTGAGGAACTCATCCCTCTGCTTCCCCCAATTGACCCCACTGATGACACTCAATCTCTGCTACTACCTGCTGCCGGCACCGATGTCTTCTGACTTTCTTCTTCAGCATTGAATTTTTCAAATGGACCACTGCATGCTACCAACTCATGATTCCTATCAAGTACCCTATGTTTACTCACACATCCAGGGTGGTAAAACAGTTTCACACAAGTCTTGCATCGCACTACTTGGCTTTTGATTGGCTTTTTGCAAGCAGAGCACCGATACTCATCATATTCTCCTGTGCTGTCCATCTTGCCCGGTATACGTGGTAAATTACCGACGCTTACCGACCATAACTATATCACTTTCGACGTGGATAATTGATGACTCCGCGGATTGCT